>CAUYLG010052258.1:0-72734 GCA_963573385.1 Cacajao melanocephalus | reverse complement strand
TTCGATTTCTAGGTCCTTGAGAAATCACCACACTGTCTCCCACAATGGTTGAACTAATTTACACTCCCACCAACAGTGTCAAAGTGTTCCTATTTCTCCACATCCTCTCCAGCATCTGTTGTCTCCAGATTTTTTAATGATTGCCATTCTAACTGGCGTGAGATGGTATCTCAATGTAGGTTTGATTTACATTTCTCTAATGACCAGCGATTATGAGCATTTTTTCATATGTTTGTTGGCCTCATCGATGTCTTCTTTTGTAAAGTGTCTGTTCATATCCTTCGCCCACTTTTGAATGGACTTGTTTGTTTTTTTCTTATAAATCTGTTTAAGTTCTTTGTAGATTCTGGATATTAGCCCTTTGTCAGATGGGTAGATCGCAAAATTTTTTCCCATACTGTTGGTTGCCGATTCACTCTAATGACTGTTTCTTTTGCTGTGCAGAAGCTGTGGAGTTTGATCAGGTCCCATTTGTCTATTTTGGCTTTTGTTGCCAATGCTTTTGGTGTTTTAGTCATGAAGTCCTTGCCTATGCCTATGTCCAGAATGGTTTTGCCTAGATTTTCTTCTATGGTTTTTATTTTAAGTAAGCCCTAGGATCTGAGAAAGCCCAGGCGGGGTCGTAGTGGATTTGTTTTACTTTCTAGCCCTTTACACTAAGGCACTAGTTTCTCCAGTTCTTTAATGTTTAGCCAGTAAGTTCATCAGAATTACAGCAAGTGTTGGTGAAGACTGATAGCTCTGGTTCCTAACGGAGAACTGGCCTGCCACAAAGACACAACAAAAAGGTGGCTGTCTTTAAGCTAGAAAGAGAGACCAGAAACTGATCCTGACAGCACCTTGATGTCAAACTTCTAATCTCTAGAACTGTTTTTTTTTTAAAAATCTGTTGTTTAATTCACCCAGTCTGTGGCATTTTGTTACAGCAGCCTTAGTAGACATATATGAATTATATGAAACTCATTATTAATAAATTAATAGGAAATTTTAGGTTCTTAATATTTGTCTAAATCATGATATGTTTTCTTTTTTCAGAAATAAAATTCAAAGTTTTAGTGTTGATTCTCAAAGGGAAAATAGAAAGAATATAGATACATTGATTAGGTGTTGATTTTAATATCTGAAAAAATCTAAATGATCTCATTTTTTAAGGTGTTCTTTAAGACCTAAGATGCCTATTTAGATTTTTTTTTCCATTAGTCAAGGTTCAGATATTGTTATGGACTGAATTATGTCACATCCTCAAATTCATATTTTGAACCCCAATCCCCAATTTGACTATGTTTGGAGACAGGGTAATTTAAAGAAGTAATTAAGGTTAAGTGAGGTCATAAGAGTAAAAAGCTTTTATCCCATAGAATTGGTGTTATTTTAAGAAGAGAAACAGATCCCAGAGGTCTCCCACAATTCATGTGCACGCAAAGAAGAGGTCATGTGAGCACACTACTAGAGGGTGGTTGCCTAAAAGCCAAGAGAAAAGACCTCAACGAAAGCTACCTTGTTGGCAATTTGATGTTATACTTTCAAGCCTCCAAAAATGTGAGAAAAAAATTTCTGTTATTTAAGCCATCCATAGTTAGGTGTTTTGTTATGGCAGCTCTAGTAGACTAAGAGAGATACAAAGCCCAACATGCAATAAAACAAGACAATTTGTGCTTATTTACTATCCTTTATGAAACTATTTTAGTCATAATTATATAGTTTTAATTCACACTTTCTTTGATTTTTCTCATTTTCTCAACTAAATATTAGAATGTGAGGGCAGTTATCATCTCATGTTAGTTCTGATGCCTATCAGAGAGGTAACTACAAAAATATAACACTTGATAGTTCTTCTAATTTGATCCTTAGGGATTCTGAATGCCCTAAAGACTGGACAATTTATCTAGAAAATTTTGCAGTTTCTTTTCCATTCCTGAGTGAAACTTTAAGGTAAATGACTTGATAAATATCCCAAATATGTTAAAGATAAGTATTTTTAACCAGCTATTCTGGGTTTAATAATAAAATATATAAAGAATGAATATTTAAACCAACTTTTTAAATCTTACATAATGATCACAGCTTTAAAAATATGGAAATAAAATGAAATAAATGCAGTTGCAATTTTTATGATGGAGATTTTGTCAATGAATAATATAGAAATTTAAAATTAATATATAACTTATTTTTTATCATTTCTTTGAAGGAAGTTTGTACATAGATATTCAGTGTATTAAAAAATGATTAAGAAAGGATTGCTTTTGGTATTTCAAAGAAAGTATTATTTCCAATAAGTAATCCTTGGCCTTTCAGCATAACATTTATATCTTTGTCTTATTTATTAATATTTGTCATAAAGACATATTAAATTTAGAAGAAATTAAATTAATGACCATGGATAAAATAATGACATAACTTCCATAAGTTATTACAACATGACATCACACCTGCTAGCTTTGACACAGAGGAACTACTGTTTAGCTGCTGAGCTGAAAATTGCTGTTGGCAGACAAAAAGAAGCAGATTTCATTTTTAAGACCACAACTAAATGCTAATTATAAAAAATTGATTTAAAATTACCAGAGGGAACATTTTTCACCAGTCTTATGAAAAGAACTACTAAACAATGGTCAATTAATTTAGACACCAAGATATGTCTTTTCATCTTGCATTATATTAGTTCAATATTAGTCATGGAGGAGATAAAACATGAAGTTAAGCTTTTCATCTGCTGTATCTTTATTTTTGCCTCTGTAGTATGGGAAATCCTTCCTTTCCACACTGACTGTTGGTATTTTGAGGATGAAATATAATAGGAAAAAATAGAAGTAGAATGCTTACATTGATAAGTTATGGGACTAATGATATTAGCTAGGAAACATTTACATTTTCAATAGTGCCAATGTCATAGACATAATGAACATGTAACTCAAATAGGTAATATTCATATTTACTTTCTACAGTATTTCATTGAATGCTGAATCATGTTGTTAAAAAAAAATTGTGAATAACATAAATAACTAGCCAAGAAAGATAATAATCTTAAAGTTCCTATATTTATATTTAATTCTTTAGTATTATCATTAATCTTGCATTTAAATTATCAAATTCTTTCTCAATTCCCTTATCTGCTTTCTAATATGTTATTGAAATTTTAGAAATAGAAGAAAATATTTTAGATGATGGTCCAATTTTGTATATCAGTTTATTGAGGTCTGTTGGCATTTTCCACATTTTAATAAATGAAATAAACTGTGGACAAAAACTTCTTTTGGAGGTTAATTGTAAGGACTTTTTTTCTTTTTACTAGAAAAGAAATATGTGGTGAAAAACACACACAAAAGCATTAGATTAAAAGAAACCAATACATCCACCTCAAAAAATTTTAACGTGTAAACTTTAATTCAATCACGTCCTTGAATTTTAAACATGAATCTTTCTCAGCCTGTTGCTATACATACTGAGAATGGAGTCATGGTACTCTTTTTTTTTCTCAGTAGGAACTCAATTTATAGTAAAAACTCATGCAGTTTTCAGTGACTTATTTAGGACAAAATCTATTGAAGAAACTTAAATTAATATTATAGCCACTTAGGAAAACTTTTAGAGAAAGAAATTAGATTGAATAGCATAATTTGACTCTGTCAAGTACAGGCAGAAACAAAAGATCTCTAGGGGATTATGAATGTGGGAACATCTTACTTTCAGCTTTCAACTTGAAATGTTAAAACACACATGGGAACAAGTCTGAAATAAATGCTCACAGAATACAAATTTGTGTACTTAAAGTGAAACAGAAGAAATAGGAAGGAATGCAACATATTAACATCTCAAGAATGAAAAGAATGTGAGATCAAACATTTAGGAACTGACATTATAGTTATCATTGACTAGGAAATTAAAATATTAAAGGAATTTTATATATTATTACATAAAAATATTGGCAGTGTTTTGAAGGTGGGTAAGGGCAATAGATTTAGCCTTCATATAAAGGCTAATGGAAGTGGCTGAATCGAGAAGGAGTGAGCTCCCTATCTGCACAATTACCCACTCTTCTGCATCAAATGAGTGAGGGAACCAGGTTGAAAGTTAGAACATGCCTACCCGAGGTTTCTTTGCAAGGATCAATGAATGTGTCCTCAAGTGTGTGCACTCCCAACTACTCTGGAATTCAAAGTAGGAGTAGCATGCCTAAATATACTTTCAAGTTACAGAGAATGGTAGTATCCATTTGTGTAGCTGACTTAGGTGAACAAGGCAACATCATTAGAAACGTACTCATTCAACAAATAAGTACTAAGTGCCTACAATGTGCTATGTATATTGACAGATAACAGATGTAACAGTGAACAAGGCAGAATCTGTTACTGGTCTCATGAAACTTAGAGGAATGTTTAAGGAAAATCTCCGGATTGTGAGAAAGTTAAACTCCATGGTGTCTAAATCCTCTTTTAAAATTTCATTTATCAACGTGTGATGGGAGTAATTATTGTACAATGATATGACAGTATAAGATAGTTATTTTGTCTGTTTGTTGCAACTGTGATATTCACAATGAAGAACATAATTATTTTTTCCAAAGGGGCCTTAATGTGACTTCTTAGGCTTTCCACAACCACATTCCAGCACTGTTCAGGGACTTCTCTGGAAACTCTTCATTATTCATACCCAAATCCAAATCTGTTTCTAGAGATTTTAAATAAACCGATCCTCTGAAAATATTGTACCTTCTTTCCCTTGGTTTCTAGCATTTTTATAGTAACTTCTTATTTCAATTAAAATATCTGAAAAGAGTGAAAATCAGTTGAGACTCAACAAACACTAACCCAGTCATCATTTAATTCTATGTGCTGATTGTATTTTGATTTTCATACTCATTCACTTTTTTATATAATAGTACTTTATGACCTTATATTCTGTGGTCCACCAAGGTAATATCAAATGTATGATAGATATCTCCATCTCATTGGGGATAAAATACTTTTTTTTTAAATAAGGCTTATGTTACTTGGCTTTATATCTACTACTACTTGTTGACATCTACTGAGCTCTTGGATAAACTCACTTATTATTTGATGTCTTTTACTTTTGCTTTACAATCTTCTTACTCACTCTAACTTCTGTAGGTGTGAAGTACTTTGATATTTTTGTGGATAATCTTTCTAATAGCATGGCATTTTGGGTTCTTGACCTCCCCTCTTCTAATAATCTTTTTGCCCACCTTACCCTACTTACTTTCATAATAACACTCCAGAACTATTTCTTTCTTTCTTTATTTTTCTTTATATAAATCTCATAGGAAAACTTTTCATAGGAAACAAAGAGATTGTCAATGACAATCCCAGACTTTTTATAATATTTCATTGAAAACATAACATTATGAAGTAATTAACACATGATGATCTCTTATTCTTATATTGTACATGGTTGACAATTGCAACCATTTGTCCCTTAGCCTCAGGAGCACTTTTAGCCCACAGTCCCAACTACTCTCTCCCTATAGTTTAGTTCTCACTTTAGTTTCCTCTGATGCTAGCTAACATACTATGATTTGTTTTTGTATTTTTTTCTTACCGTTACTATTAACATTTACGTTTCTCTGCTTCTCTCATTTCTTCTTGAGGAAACCAAGCTAAACCAAAACAAACCAAACCAAATACCCTGTGCAGGCAAACTCTCTGCCTTCTCTACACTTGCAATGAAATGACAAAACCATGTAGAAAACAGTCTCCTAGGCAAGCTGATGATACTAACTATGTAATCATAATCATCTACATCCTCTGAGTCTCCAAACAATCCATTTTTCTGAATACATTTCTTTAGCCAACTTGTTCTGCTGTTGTCTGCAGTGTTGAAAGATCAGATGCAGGAAAACTAGGAAAAAATTGGGAGCTCTAGGTGGCAGATGATGATGCAATAAAAAGAAACAAAGGAAATAGATGACTAGGATTCCTGGGTTAAAGGTTATATGCGTATACAATTTTGACAGCTACTTCCAGATTATTTTCCCAGAGGTTGAAGCTATTTATATTTCCACTAGTAACACATGACACCACTAATTTCCTCAACCTCTTCCTCTGTTGAATGTTAACATATCATTTCATATTTCCCAATCTGATGGATACAGATAGTATCTCATTCTTATTTTAATTTACACTTTTCTGAGTAATAGTGAGATGAATTGCCTATTAATATAACTTGCTCATCTTTCTACTAGGTCATTTTTCAATCTTTTACAATTGTTAGAATCTCTTTGTATGTTAGAGAATAGTTGTTTTTCTTTTTGTATTGTTGTAAATATTGTCTCTGACACGTATCTTTTATGTAGATTATTCTTTTTTATTAAACATAAATCAACATGTTTTATATGGTTGCATAAATATATATTTTTCATTTGACTCCTGCATAGTCTATCTTGCTTAAGAAATTCTCACAATTCTGTTGAATCTTCCATGGTACATTTTAACAACTAATAGCAGGTGGTTCTAGTGTGGAGCATTTAATAATTCCGGTTCTGTCTAATCCACCTGAACACATAATACCTTTGCCATTGTCAATCTGTTTGTGTTGTACTGTCCCACTCTATTTGGACTTCTTATGAAACAGGCTGCAGTTCTTTAAGACAAATAAATCATCCTTGATTCTATTATATTTATTCTTACAAAATTAACTCTTTTCCTATAAATGATCCCCCAGTAGTAGCAGATGATATAATGCTTAGAAAATAATTCTAATTTATTTAAAATATTTCTCATTAACAGAACAAAGAAGTTATTTTAAATTCCAGGCTATTTCAATAGACAGTATACTTAAGTCATAAAAATCATGGCTTTGGAGATAGGTACACCTCAAAATAAATTCATTTCACCACATAAGCAAGATTAATAAGCTCCATGAACTTCAGTTTCCACAATTGTAAATAGAAGCATTGAACATTGCTGTTATGGCAATTTAATATAATGTGTAAAGCAAACTGAAGATAGTCATTTATCTGGCATACAGTTAAATGGTAAAATAAAAAGGTAACTAACTTTTAATAGTAGTAGTTGTTTAAGTTTAAATAGGTAGTGATGTGTTTAGTGATAATAAATCCTTCCAACATTCTTGATGGCTCTCCAGTAGGTGTTAGAGGACATACTTAACATCCTTCTCCATCCTTTAAGATTAATTATTTCCCTGATGGTGTCAACTTTTGTAAGATCTTGTCCATATCTCACTAAAATTCATGAAAAGTAAATCCATATCTAATACCGATACAACTGTGTCTGATAATCTGCACACTAGAAATACTGGGATGTGAGCTATGTTGGAAAAATTTAAGTGTTAAAATTATTTTCCCATCACCAGTAGCAGCAAAGATTTTATTGACCAATGATATGGATATTGTTTGTGCTGCCTTTTCACGGTACGCTTATACTGTTTTTCAGTTTCCACTTTAACATTTGGCTGAGTGCCAGAAAAATTAGTCAGAGCAAAATCAGTCAGTCCTTTGAGTAATATTGCCAGATCAATGGAAAACCTTGTGAATAAATGTTTGGACTCTGTTTTTTTTTTTTTTCTTGTCATTGTTGCAGACAAAAAAAACAACCTTTTCTTAGTGTGTTGTGGTGCCATAGATGAATCCATATAAAATAATACAGTAACGTATCAGAAGAACTTCAAACATAGTGCAAAATGCCATCACTGGAAGATAAGTTACCAGTTAGAGAAACATACATAGAAAGGTGTGGGAGGTTAGACTGATATGCACTGATTTGAAGACACACACTGACATGACACACTCTTATGTCTTTTATCTTTTTTTTCACTTAAGGACAACAAGCACAAAATAGGTAAATCTCATTTTGATTTATTCTGACATAGATAACTTAAAAAGAAAACTTATTGGCTGGATGTGGTGGCTCAACCCTGTAATCTCAGCACTTTGAGAGCACGAGGTGAGTGGATCACGAGGTCCGGAGTTGAGACCAGCCTCACCAACATGGTGATACCCCGTCTCTACTAAAAATCGAAAATTAGCCAGGTGTGGTGCCGCATACCTGTAATCCCAGCTACTAGGGAGGCTGAGCCAGGAGAATCACTTGAACCCGGGAGGCAGAGATTGCGGTTCTCCAAGAGCACGTCATTGGACTTTAGTCTGGGTGACAGAGTGAGACTCCATCTCAAAAAAAAAAAAAAAGAAAAGAAAACTTACTGACATTTATTTTTTTTTTAATATTGTCCATTTTGATTTATTTCTCTGGATGTTGAAGGTAAGCAAAAGATGAAAGAAGAGTTGCAATTTGAGAATAATTGTTACTAGAGAAAGTCAATGTGAATTAAAAAGTTAAAAGTAAAATTAAATATTATGAAACTATGTTATGATATGTACTAAGATTTAGGTGAAAATTTGAACTACAACTTTAAAAAAGGAATAAATCTAGTAATATTTTTAAAAAGTGCTTTGTGGTCATTATATGTAAAACTTTTGTGTAATACAGACTTTTGCCTCATTTCTGTCTGGAATCTAATACTGATAGGGTAATGAGGACACTGTATTTATACATATTTTATATACAAACATTTCACCTTACATTAATGAAGCAACACATTTTTGTAATGTAAACAATGACATATAATAATTAAAATTATTATGATAACCTTCAACAAAGATTTTAATGTTCTAGGCAATATTATAAGGACTTTACATATGAAGTAAAATAAATGTCATTATTATAATCGTTTTGCTACTGAGAGTTATCTGCTTTGATCAAGGTCTCAGAGCTAGAAAGTGGTGTAAGTGGGATTCATGTCTATTTACATGAAAGTATGCCTAGGTACATTTAATAAAGTAGTGAATTAAAGAAGAATTTATTGTCTACTACCTATATGCCAAGCATTTCTATGCCCTGAAATAGAGCAAATGGGCAAAATCTCTTCTTTTCATAAATTTATACATGAATTTCAGATAAAAATATTAAACAAATAAGTATACACTGTAATGCCAATTAAAGGTATATGGTATGAAGAAAATTAAAGTAAACCAAGTAATAGGGATTTGAAGATCTAGAATGAGCTTTGAGGAGGTGGCCTCTGAACAGAGAGACATGGATACTATATAGGAATGACCCATGCAGATATGTGGAGGAAGAGAATTACAGGCAGAGGGGTCGGCCCAGGCTTAGAACAGTAATGAAAAGCATAATGACCAAAGAATGGATCAGAGAGAGAGAAAAAAAATAGTAGTAGGAAAAGGGGATGATTCTAAGCATAAGCATGAGATCAGATAGTGTATACCAAGGTTAGAATTCTGTCTTTTATTCTACAGATGAGTGAAAATAATTAGAGAGTTGAGGCACAGAGGGTGGCTGGATTTTATTTTTATTTTATAAGGGTGGCTTTGAGTTCTGTGTAGTCAATTGCCATTATGGAAAGATCAGGAACAAGACTGTGTCTGCTTTGTGCATCTGTTGTCATGAGAAATACTGGGGGTTAGATTATGTGCGGTGGTGGTGGGAGTAATTCTGGATAGATCTGATTGATTAACGAATTGCACTGGCCTCCTTTTCTTTGTAATATTTAGAGTTACAGAAATCTGCCAGTCTTTCAGTTTATTTTCTTTCTCTAGAACAAGTATAGTGCTACACTTTGAACAGAAGAGACTACTCAATAAATGCCTATTGAGTAAATGAATGGCAGAAATGTATCTCTTTCCTATTTTGCAGATCTATTTTCACAGGCAGTATTGAATAATTTATTATCTCAATGTACTGTGGTAAATTCATCATATTCCATAACTTCAAGGTCATTTTTTTCTATACTTGCCTAAGTAATCTTAAAATATGACATGGAGCATTGGGCTTCAAAATAAAGAAATACTCTTTTCTTGAAAAGTGAATACCATCCTATCTTCTAAACGTGATCAATGCTAACCGTTATTATTGTATACTTATCAGATGCCTAACAGATAAATTGTTACATCAGTCTTAATACTCTTTATTAGATCTGGAAAAAAGTACAAAGAATTATTAAAAAATTGGATAAAAATAAAATTTCGAATTACAGGTTTTAACTGATAAACGCTAATGATTTCATTTTCAGTATATAAACAAAATATATTGAAAAAGATACATTTTCTTAAGACTGTTAAATTGGTTTTGAACACTATGCTGAATATACAGGTTTGTTTTTTTTTTTCCTGACACTTTGCCTCTTCCTTGCTTTTGTGCAACCTATTTTTTCTCTGAATCACAGAAGCCATAGATGTAAAGGTGAAGAGTGTTTGCAAATACACTCTCTGCCATGTGGAAAAAGCTGGCCTGCAGTGAAAGGGACAAATGCAGCAGACACACACAGAGACTCTGAGGCGAGAAACAAAGATGAGCCTGGCCGTGTTCAAGCCCCGATGGTGCTGTCCTGGAGCTCTGTTCAGCACCATGCGTATCTTGTCAAGTCCCTCCGTAGACTGAGCTGGATTGATCACACAGACTTAAATAATACAAACAACTGCTTAGAAGACATGTTCAGAATATTTGGAATAAATGCATGGCTCCTCATTGTGAATATTTAACAGGCACATTTAAAATGTAAGGTTCTATAGTTTTGTTGAAAAGGAATTAGTGTATTTTTATATTATTAATCTATAGGTGATATCTTTATTTATTGAGAAACTCAGCTACCTCAAAACTGTACAAATAAGAGTCATCACTAGGACTGTCATTAAGTCTCATGACTTTAAAAAACAGTAGGTTGGTGCAAATGTAATGGCAAAACCACAATTACACTTCTACCAACCTAACACTGTTTCTCTGTGATGATTTCCAAATTTAGGTCTGTAGGGAAGATCTTTTCACGTGAGTTCATGCTCATGTAACTCATATTCTCATATACCTTACATCCCTACACAAACGTCTAATATACTTTTGCAACTTAACATATCCTTTCTCATTTAACATATGCAGTCCATCTTCACATCCGAGTGGCTTGGCCCTCAGTCTGCCCGTGCTTTGAGTGCTCCTCATCACCACCACTATTTCCCTGCCACAATCTTTTCTTATCAAAATAGTTTAATACCTTCTAAACCTGTCTCATTACTTCTGCCACTGTCCTTTTCAGGAAGAATGGTTACAATAAAACAAAAGTTGGGTCACTCACGCCTCAGTTAAGAAGCCTTCAATAACTTCCCCTCTGTTTTAGAATAAAAGTTGAAGTTAGATTCAGCTGATTTCTCGGATCCATCTGTTACCATCTCTGGACTCAATTTTTCCTTCTTGATGGCAGCCATACTGTCCTTTCAGTGTGTATTGAACGCTCCAGGCAGTTGACCCCAGACTGTCAGAGCTGATGTTTCTATGGTCCAGAATGATCTTTACCTAGATGAATGTGAGTTTTTCTCTTTCACCTTCTGTACTAGTCAAGTTCCAAATACTGATTCACAATTTTTAAGTATTTAAAACAGGCATTCTAAATATTTTGGAATAGGAGATTTAACACATGGGATTGATTATCTCCTGTTGGGAATACTAAATACACGTGGGTTTAAAACAGTAGGGAATTATTGAAAGAGATGTTGTTATCAGACTGTAAGACCTGGGGTCAAGAAGAAAATGTTGGAACCACAGTTAACTCAGTAAAAGAGCCAGAGGCAAAGCAATGCTAGAGGCACTGCCCAAAACATAGGTGCGCAAAATAGAAAGCTCTGGTTTCTTTCTTCCCCTTACTTTTCAATGCTGTCCGTTAGCCAAACCTAGCTAGGTGCAGCTGGTCTAGGTCAGAATGCCTTGAATACAAAGCAGAGCAAAAGAAGGCTGAGCAGTGTATCTAAGGAAAGACACACTCATTCCAGCATACCTTTACTCAGCTCTTTACACAGACGTCCTTCACTTTAGCCTTCTCTAATCACTCCATCTAACATTGCATAGCCCAGGTCCCCCTGGAATTTCCTATTCTTCTTTATCATGCAACTTTCTTTATAGTACTTGTCAGTATTAAACACAATATATTTTATTTTTAATAAAATAGTTTCTTTGTCTCTTTCTCCCAATAGAATTTGAACTTCTAGGGCCATGGACCACTGCTTTTTTTATTCACTGCTGGTTCCTTAGTACCTGAGAATGTTTTTGTCACATAGTAATTGCCTATTACATATTTTTGAATGAATAATTGAATGAGCAGGTAAAGTGAATATGAAAATGGCCTTGCATGCCTTGAACTAGGATAGTTTCATTTAAGGAAGTTTAGACACTCATGCAGAGCTAGTTAATATAAATATCATACGCAATTTTAAGATGCCAGGTGAAATCATGTTTCTGTGTAATAAAAAAATCCAAGACATCAATTATACACATGAAAATGAAGCATCCCCAGCAAGCAGGTACACTAACAACAAAAAGTAACAGCCATTGAGCCATCTAATAATTAAAGTTAAAAGGCATAATAGTCCAAGTCCCACTAGAGTGAGACCAAACAGATCTTCAATATCTCTAGATAGATGACTATGTTACTGCTGTCTACAAAAAGTGATGACACTCTTGAGGACCTTGAAGGATCAAAAAAGTTAAAGAAAGCACATATTTTATTATGCATAACTTAATAGAGATGTGAAAGAGCAATCAATGCATTTGTTAATGCTTTTCCACAGAAGTTTTAAAACTCCTTAACACTCCAGGCTTAAGGGGTTAGATTTTATTTCTACAAAATAATTTTATAAGAAATATCTTTGATGCTGGATAAACGAATTTGTTCCTTGTATGTGTTATATGTATATAATGTACATGTAAAATATGAAGTTTCTTAAAAATTGTGTGATGTTAGTCAGAAAACATAATTTCAAATTATGTACAAATTTTTTGACTTTAGGCAAGTTATTAAACTGCTTTTCAGTTGAAGTTTTTCATTTACAGGCCTGTTGCAAGAATTAAATGAAATAACATTGATCTTTTCAATTACTTAGCACACTAACTAGCACATAGAAAATGTCATACTAAATCTTTTTAAATGTCATTAAATATACCCAAATAGAGCTGAGTGCATATGTAAATTAGAAAATTGCATTTGGCACAAAAAAATTAGCCAGGCGGGTGGTGCACACCTGTGGTCCCAGCTGGTTGGGAGCCTGAGGCAGGAGAATTGCTTGAACCCTGGAGGCAGAGGCTGCAGTGAGCCGAGATCATGCCACTGCACTCCAGCCTGGGTGACAGAGTGAGACTCCCTCTTAAAAAGCATCTGGTTGCATACAATTTTCATAATCAACAGTGCTTTAAGGTAGATTATTTGAAATCTAATCTGTAATAAGCATCTAAAATCTATTTATAGTAATCACCAAAATATAAATGGAATAATTATAGCATATGTCACCCTCTTGATATATTATTAAACATCTTTTGAGAAATTGTAATTTTAAGATATTTTCTGTAAAGTTAATTTTAAAGTTGAATTACTATTTGGGTTGTAAATAATCATAACATCACATGAGAATTCTCACTTTTTAATGTTTCTTTAATTTTCATAAATTGATAATATAGTTGTGGCATCTTTTCTGTAAATTTTAAAACATTTCGATACAGACGTGACTCAAAAAAGAAGATCAATTGCTCTTATATCTCATGATAACCATTTTAACATAATTGCCTGGAAAAAAATCAATAAGATAATAATGTGTTACTCCTTTAAAGGTATGCAGTTTAGGAATACAGCAATTCACTGGCCCATTTATTTTCCCCAAATGCAAGCATAAAGAAAATAAAGATGCAGTTTTGATTGAAGACATTAAGATTCTTTTTCATGAAGAGTTAACTACATTTTCCACAGTACATGATTTTATTGTTTTGGATTCTATTACATAAAAATATGAAATGTGTTATAATTACCAATCCTTAGTCTTTTACAGAAATACAATGGAAGTCACTCAAATGCCGTTGATTTTTGGGTTGATGTAATGAGTGTATGTCTAACAAAAAAGCCTGCCTCTGTTACTAAAATATACCCACAAAAGTACATAAATATTCATTAAGTGATAGAAATAACATGGACAAAAAGGACTGGGGTTGATTCTGAATGTTAAATCTAAATATAT
Organism: Cacajao melanocephalus; assembly: GCA_963573385.1. Classification (NCBI taxonomy): domain Eukaryota; kingdom Metazoa; phylum Chordata; class Mammalia; order Primates; family Pitheciidae; genus Cacajao; species Cacajao melanocephalus. The sequence continues at coordinate 58,699 of CAUYLG010052258.1, read as the reverse complement.
ATGAAGAAATAGTTTGTATCTGTAGATTATATTATTTGGTACTAAAGAGAAATTGAAAATACATTGATAACAATAATCTAAATACCTTTTTAAACTTTCTATTAATATGATGGTAATTGTTTACTTTCAATAAAATTTTACAGAGACTTTCCATAGAATTGTGCATTGTAGGAAACTCAAAAGAGAAAGCTGTTTTTTGCAGCCATAACTTACAAGAAAAAAGAGATAGTAAACACACCATAAAAGAACAGTATCATCAGTCTCTGTCTGCCTTGTTTCACCAAAGTGCAAGCAATAACTATGTGTGTGTGTGAAGCTCTGTCTGATTCTGCAACTGGAGACGGTGTGCCTAGGAGAATGGCGAGACTTTCCATTTACGAGCGAGATGAAAAAAGAAAGAAATTCTGCTCATAGTTTGGAAATGCCACTGGGTGCTTCATTTGTACTGTGCTATAGCCTTCTGCCTCAGTTTATTTGTGTTGCTATGAAGAAATATCTGAGGCTGGGTAATTTATAAAGAAAATAGGTTTACTTGGCTTATGATTCTGCAGGCTGTATGAGAAGCACGGAATTAACAGTATTCATTGCTGGTGAGGGCTTTAGGGTGCTTCCACTCATGAGAAAAGAGGAAAGGCAACCCACATGTACAGACAGCATGGTGAAAGAGAAAGCAAGAGTGAAAAGGAAAAAGGAAAGTCCCAGGCAGTTTTTTATTACTGTACTTTAAGTTCTGGGGTACACGTGCAGAACGTGCAGGTTTGTTACATAGGTATACACGTGCCATGGTGGTTGCTGCATACATCACCCTGTCATCTACATTAGGTATTTCTCCTAATGCTATCTAAATTCAACACACCCCCACCCTAACAGGCCCTGGTGTGTGATGTTTCCCTCCCTGTGTCCAGGTGTTCTCATTGTTCAACTTCCACTTATGAATGAGAACAGGTGGTATTTGGATTTCTGTTCTTGTGTTAGTTTGCTGAGAATGATGGTTTCCAGCTTCATCCATGTCTCTGCAAAGGATATTAACTCATCCTTTTTATGGTTACATAGTATTCCATGGTGTATATGTGCCACATTTTCTTTATCCAGTCTATCACTGATGGGCATTTGGGTTGGTTTCACATCTTTGCTATTGTGAACAGTGCCACAATAAACATACACTTGCATATGTCTTTATAATAGAATGATTTATGTTCCTTTGGGTATATACCCAGGAATGGGATTGCTGGGTCAAATGGTATTTCTATTTCTACAACCTTGAGGAATCTCCACACTGTCTTCCACAATGGTTGATCTAATTTACATTCCCTCCAACAGTGTAAAAGTGTTCCTATTTTTCCACATCCTCTCCAGCATCTGTTGTCTCCTGACTATTTAATGACTGCCATTCTCACTAGTGTGAAATGGTATCTCATTGTGGATTTGATTTGCATTTCTCTAATGATCATTGATGATGAGCTTTTTTTAAATTTGTTTGTTGGCCACATAAATGTCTCCTTTTGAAAAGTGTCTGTTTGTATCCTTTGCCCACTTTTTGATGGGATTGTTTTTTTTCCTTGTAAATTTGTTTAAATTTTTTGTAGATTCTGGATATTAGCCCCTTGTCAAATGGAGAGATTGTAAAAATTTTCTCCCATTATGTAGGTTGCCTGTTTACTCTGATGAAAGTTTCTTTTGCTTTGCAGAAGAGCATTAGTTTGATTCCATTTGTCAATTTTGGCTTTTGTTGCCATTGCTTTTGATATTTTAGTCACGAAGTCTTTGCCTAGTTTTTCTTCTAGGATTTTTATGGTTTTAGGTCTTAAGTTAAAGTCTTTAATCCATCTTGAGCTAATTTCTGTATAAGGGGTAAGGAAGGGATCTAGTTTCAGCTTTCTGCATCTGGCTAGCCAGTTTTCCCTACACCATTTATTAAATAAGGAATTATTTCCCACTTGCTTGTTGTTGTCAGGTTTGTCAAAGATCAGATGGTTGTAGGTGTGTGATGCTATTTCTGAGGCCTCTGTTCTGTTCTGTTAGTCTATATATTTGTTTAGGTACCAGTACCATGCTGTTTTGATTACTATAGCCTTGCAGTATAGTTTGAAGTCAGGTAGCATGATGCCTCCAGCTTTGTTCCTTTTGCTTAGGACTGTCTTGGCAATGTGGGTTCTTTTTTTCGTTCCATATGAAATTTAAAGTAGTTTTTTTTCCAGTTCTGTGAAGAAAGTCAATAGTAGCTTGGTGAGGATAATATTGAATCTATAAATTACTTTGGGCAGTATGGCCATTTTCACAATATTGATTTTTCCTATCCATGACCATGGAATGCTTTTGCATTTGTTTCTGTCGTCACTTATTTCCTTGAGCTGTAGTTTGTAGTTCTCCTTGAAGAGGTCCTTCACATTCCTTGTAAGTTATATTCCTAGGTATTTTATTCTCTTTGTATCAATTGTGAAAGGGAGCTCACTCATGATTTGGCTCTCTGTCTGTTATTGGTATATAGGAAGTCTTGTGATTTTCATACATTGATTTTGTACCTTCAGACTTTGCTGAAGTTGCTTATCAGCTTAAGGAGATTTTGGGCTGAGATGATGGAGTCTTCTAAATATACAATCATGTCATCTGCAAATAGAGACATTTTGACTTCCTCTTTACCTAATTGAATACTCTTTATTTTTTTCTCTTGCCCAATTGCCCTGGCCAGAACTTATGTTGAATAGGAGTGGTGAGAGAGGGCATCCTTTTCTTGTGTTGGTTTTCAAAGGGAATGCTTCCAGTTTTTGATCATTCAGTATGATATAGGCTGTGGGTTTGTCATTAATAGCTCTTATTATTTTGAGATACATTTCATCAATACCTAGTTTATTGAGAGTTCTTAGCATAAAGGGCTGTTGAATTTTGTCAAAGGTCTTTTCTACATCTATGGAGATAATCGTGTGGTTTTTGTCATCGGTTCTGTTTCTATGATGGATTACGTTTATAGATTTACATATTTTGAACCAGCCTTGCATCCCAGGAATGAAGCTGAATTGATCATGGTGAATAAGCTTTTTGATGTGCTGCTGAATTCAGTTTGCCCATATTTTATTGAGGATTTTCGCATCAATGTTCATCAGAGATATTGGCCTGAAATTGTCTTTTTTTTGTTGTGTCTCTGCCAGGTTTTGGTATCAGGATGATCTTAGTCTCATAAAATGAGTTAGGGAGGATACTCTCTTTTTCTATGTTTTAGAATAATTTTAGAAGGAATAGTACCAGCTCTTCTTTGTACCTCTGGTAGAATTAGTCTGTGAAACCATCTGATCCTGGCCTTTTTTGGGTTGGTAGGCTGTTAATTGCTGCTTCAATTTCAGACCTTGTTATTGGTCTATTCAGGGATTTGACTTCTTTCTGGTTTAGTCTTGGAAGAGTGTAAGTGTCCAGGAATTTATCCATTTCTTCTAGATTTTCTCTTTTCTTTGTATAGAGGTGTATATAGTATTCTCTGATGGCAGTTGATATTACTCTGGGATGGGTGGTAATATCGTCTTTATCACTTTTTGTTGAATCTGTTTGATTCTTCTTTATTAGTCTGGTTAGCAGTCTACCTATTTTGTTGATCTCTCAAATAAAAAAAAACAGCTCCTGGATTCATTGATTTTTTGAAGAGTTTTTCATGTCTCTTTCAGTTCTGCTCTGATCTTAGTTATTTCTTAACTTCTGCTAGCTTTTGAATTTGTTTGCTCTTGCTTCTCTAGTTCTTTTAATTGTGACGTTAGGGTGTTGAATTTAGATCTTTCCTGCTTTCTCTCATGGGCATTTAAGTGCTATAAATTTCCCTCTACACACTGCTTAAATGTGTCTCAGAGCTTCTGGTACATTGTGTCTTTGTTTGCATTGTTTTCAAAGAACATCTTTATTTCTGCCTTCATTTCGTTACTTATCCAGTAATCATTCAGGAGCAGGTTGTTCAATTTCCATGTAGTTGTATGGTTCTGAGTGAGTTTCTTAATCCTGAGTTCTAATTTGATTGCACGGTGGGCTGAGAGACTGATTGTTATGATTTCCATTCTTTTGCATTTTCTGAGGAGTGTTTTACTTCCAATTAGGTGGTCACTTTTAGAATAAATGCAATGTGGTGCTGAGAAGAATGTATATTCTGTGGATTTGAGGTGGAGAGTTCTGTAGATGTCTATTAGGTCTCTTGGTGCAGAGCTGAGTTCAAGTCCTGGATATCCTTGTTAATTTTCTGTCTCATTGATCTGTGTCATATTGACAGTGGAGTGTTAAAGTTTCCCACTATTATTGTGGGGGAGTCTAAGTCTCTTTGTAGGTTGTTAAGGATTTGCTTGTTTAGTGCTTCCTTCAGGATCTCTTGTAAGGCAGGCCTGGTTTTGACAAAATTTCTCAGCAGTTGCTTGTCCGTAAAGGAATTTATTTCTCCTTTGCTTATGTAGCTTAGTTTGGCTAGATGTGACATTCTGGGCTGAATTTTTTTTACTTTTTAAGAATGTTGAATATTGGTCCCCACTCTTTTATGGCTTCTAGGGTTTCTCTGCTGAGAGATCCACTGTAAGTCTGATGGGCTTCCTTGTGTGGGTAACCTGACCTTTCTCTCTGGCTGACCCTAGCATTTTTTTCCCTCATTTCAACCTTGGTGAATCTGATGATTTTGTTTCTTTGGCTTGCTCTTCTTGAGAAGTATCTGTATGAGGTTCTCTGTATTTCTTGAATTCGAATGTTTGTTTGCCTTGCTATGTTGGGAAAGTTTTCCTGGATAATATCCTGAAGAGTGTTTTACAACTTGGTTTCATTCTTCCCATCACTTTCAGGTACACCAATCAAACATTAATTTGGTCTTTTCACTTAATCCTGTATTTCTTGGAAGCTTTGTTTGTTTCTTTTTGCTCTTTTGTCTCTTGTCTTCTTGCTTTATTTAATTCAGTTGATCTTCAATCTCTGATATCATTCATCTGCTTGATTGATTTGGCTATTGAAACTTGTGTATGCTTCACAAAGTTCTCCTGCTGTGGTTTTCAGCTCCATCAGATCATATATGTTCTTCTGTAAACTAGTTATTCTAGTTAGCAATTCATCTAATTTTTTCAAGTTTCTTAGCTTCCTTGCATTGTGTTAGAACATGCTCCTTTAGCTCAGAAGAGTTTGTTATTATCTACCTTCTGACACCTGTTTCTGTCAATTTGTCAAACTCATTCTCCATCCAGTTTTGTTCCCTTGCTAGCAAGGAATTGTAATCCCTTGGAGGAGAAAAGATGTTCTGGTTTATGGAATTTTCAGCCTTTTCGCACTGGTTTCTCCCCATCTTTGTGAATTTATCTACCTTTGGTCTCTGAAATCGGTGACCTTTGGATGGGGTTTCTGAGTGGATGTTTTTTGTTGATGCTGAAACTGTTCCTTTCTGTTTGGTAGATTTCCTTCCAACGATCAGGCCTCTCTGCTGCAGGTCTGTTGGAGTTTGCTGGAGGTCTACTCCTGACCCTGCTTGCCTGGGTATCACTGGCAGAGGCTGCAGAACAGCAAATATTGCTCCCTGTTCCTTCTTCTGCTAGCTTTGTCCCAGAAGGATGCTTATTAGATGCCAGCCAGAGCTCTTCTGTATGAGGTGTCTGTTGGCCCCTACTGGGAAGTGTCTCCCAATTAGGATACATGGGGATCAGGGATCCACTTGAGAAGGCAGTCTGTCCCTTATCAGAGCTTGAACGCTGTGCTGAGAGATCCACTGCTCTCTTCAGATCTGCCAGTCAAGGACATTTAAGTCTGCTGAAGCTGCCAAGGCAGTTTTTTAACAACCAGTTCTTTGGGTAACTCTCCTGGCAATTAACAGAGAAAAAAACTCACTCACTCATTACCTTGAGGATAGATAGCACCAGCTCACTCACCTATATGACTTACTTTGATTGTGACTTTAAAGGCAGGATCATGTTATTCCTGTCTAGGAAACTAACCAGTAAATTGTGTGAGGAAAAAAGAAAATTCTAAGATAACTTCCTTGTTAATGACATCCCATTTTGATTGTACTGATCTCACTTGTGTCTTCTGCCTTCTTCTTTCAGATAAACTCTCTGGTATGACCCAGATTCTAGCATGTCTGCCATCACCAAACTGTACTTACACAATGATGTCCAGGCTCCATTCCTATGGGTGAATTCCCTCATTGTGCTGCTAATGCCTAAAATAGGCTGCAATAAATATGTAAAATCTGTGCTGGAACTTTGAGCTAATCCCACCACCATGAAGGGTAGGCCACCGCTACAGATAGTGACCACCTACAGAGTGAGCTTGCTACTTTACACAGTACATTGCTGTTGCAACTATAGATTCAAACTCTCATTCCATTCTTCTTTGTGACATTTCTTCATAAATGAAATTTCTAGGCAGTATCATCTAATTGTTTGAGCCTGGATAATTTGCCCTCACCTTGGCTTGAAGGATGTAGAATGAGAAAAATATCTTTCTTAGGCTGCTACAGGGGTCAGATTCCCTGCTTCCCTCGGGGACTCACATTGTAAAGAATTTCTTCTAAAATAAATGTGGTTTTCATGATAAGAAGTCCAGAAAAGAAAAATGTTCACAGAAAATTTGGTAGTGGTTCTTCCCTAGTATTCTTGTGTCCTACTGAATAGCTGACAAATGACTCTGTCCAACCTTGGGTTCATCTTAGACCTTAGAATATACTATAGCAGTATTTACAAGAACTTTACCATCTCTTTCTCTCTGTGCTAGGAGAAAATGTTGATAATGTGTACTTTTTAAGAGGTAAAGAAAAGCTTTACCTGAATTCCATGAGCAGATAATGATACAGTCAGGCTGTACCTTGGTAATGCTATCAGCCAGGAAAGATGAATCAATGGGACCAGCAAGTGGATGCTGCAGCTCTGTTTCAGAATCCTCTCGTAAAAGACAAAATAATAGGTAAGGAGGAACTTAAGAAGCTGAAGGGAGTTATAAAATAATAGTGGAGTTACTCTATTGAGGTTCAGTCCACAGGAGATGGTGTTCAATGACATGTGAAATCGCAAGAGAAGGAAGAGTTACAATATACCCGTATATATGTTAGCATGGATGATTAGAAGAATAGCAGTGCCATCAGCAGAAGTAGGGAAGTCAGGAAAATAAATTTATGGTAGCAGGGGGATAAATGATAAACTTGCTTTTGACAATTTTTAGTTTGATGGGCTGGAAAAAATGCAAGAGTGGGACATTGGCAATGCAGAACTGCTATGTGCAATCCTTCACGATTTCTGTTTCTTGTTTTGATTTATTATGATGGGTGATTTCAAGCTCTCCAAGGAACATAAGATGAGATGGTGAATGGCACTGAGCATCTGAGTTAATGATAATAAACCAACAATGTATTGCTTACCAGTCTGATTTATAATCTCTAAAACAGATTTCTGAAGTTTTAAAACCACTAGCTGTACGGTGAATAGGAAAAAAAAACATAAAAGCATGTGATTTATGAAGCATATTAAACAACTCTAAATCCTTTTGAAAATTCCGTGCCTTACTATTAAGATGAAAAATGTTCTGAAAAAATAAAAACTCGTAGAAATGACCATTGAAATACAAAAAAAAACCAAAAAACAAAAAACGAGTGTTTTATACTTTGTATATTTTTTATTTTTAAATAAAACCTTAAAGTTGAAATACTTCTTTGGTTTAACTAATCATATTTTTTGGAAAAGCTACTTTTAAGGAAATAATTGTAATAGAAAAATCCTATATATTTATATAAATTGGTTGTACTTTAATGGAATCTTTAAACATATTTTTCAAATAATCTTTATAAGCCTATATAACATTCCATAAATTCATTTAAACATTTTTCTTCTTTAGACTATTTTCTTACAACAAAATGACTACAGCACAATCCAGTTCACAGAAACAACTGCTCTAACACAAGAAGTTTTTCAATATTGAGGTATTTTCACCAGCATTTATCAGAAGTCTGGTAAATACTTATTTAGGTAGTTTAACAGTTGACATACATTGGTGTGAATAGACAGAGAGTTCTGATTTTTAAAATAAATCCTTGATAATTAGATTGGTCCAACCAATGGTCCTATGTTCTTGTAAGATAATTCCCAAATTGACAGAACATTAAACACAATTCTGTCTTATTTTATTACATTTTATGTAGCCTTGTCTTTCAAATTGTGATTTTCTCCCTTTTTTGATTTTATGACTAGTAATTTGCAAGACACATTTTCAAAAGTCTTATTTTTTATTTGTCTATGTCTTTGATTCTACTTGCTATGTTAAGACCAATGATACATTATAATCTTCTTTAATGCAATTTCAACAAATACCTTTTGTGAATTTTCTATAAAAGTTGTATTAAACACAACATTAGGAAAGAACTTGCAAGTTTACAGAGCTTCAGCTAAAAACAATATTTTATTTAAGATTCTCAGCAAGCTTGGAAATATTATTGTTAGCCTTATTTTTATAAGAGAGCAATTTTCAAATCGGATAGGTAACCTATACAATGAAGTAGCAAATTAAGGTTCTGTGATAATAAATGACAAATAAGCTGTTTTCACCATTAAACTATTACTTTGAGAGCCACCACATTTCTTAAAAGTTCATCCTGTTCATTTTCTAATAATTGGTTGTGTTAAAGTATAGAGGCACATGATTACGTTCAGTACATTTATTCATTCAATAGTGAATAATACCTTAGCACATAATATATTTCATTTTCTTCCCTAGGCAATAATGATGTGATACTAAAATTAAAACAAAATCATTGGTATGGTAGAGCTTACATTCTATCAGATAAATGTATAAATAATAGATGTATTTTCTAAGTTATGCAATAGGTGCTTTGAGGAAAAATACAAATGATAATTAGAAAATAATGTGTGTATGTGAGAAGGAAGATTGTGTGGCACTGCTGATTTTAGAGAATGCCAGATAGTCAGATAGGGACTCTTTAAGAGAGAAGGGGAGACCCATACAATTACCTGTAGTGGTAGTGTTTCCAAGAGAGGGTTCCACAAGTGGAAAAATTAGAAAACTTAATGAAATTAATACAAATGCACATAAATTAGCAAACAGATAAATGGGCAAACACTTGAATTGACACCTCACAGAAGAGGAAACACATTAGACCAATAAATGTAAGACGTATGCTCAAACTCAACAATAGAGAAGTAGAAACTACATATATAATGAAATATTTTTAAATGACAAGGTTGTAAAACACTTCTGATACTAAATATTCAGAATGATGTAATACAACAATGCAGTTTGCACACTGCTGGAGAAGTAAAAATCAGTACAACTGCTTTTGAAGACGATTTATCATTTTTTTTTTTTGGCAGGGGTGAACAAGTGCACATGCACCATATACAAATTTACACATATGTTTGGAAAGAGGTGTACAAGAAATGACCCTACTGCCATTGCCTGTAGTATGAAAAAGCTAAAAATAATTCTAATTTCTATTGGCAGATGAGCAGTTAAATAGTTTGTGAATTATACATAGAGTAGGATAGTATGTAGCAGTTTATGAATTATAGAGCTATAGGAATCACTCAGGATTTAAAAAACAGAGAAAAATGTCATAGAACAATTTGATATAATTAAATATTTATGAAGCTTGTACTTATTCAAAGGTAAGCAGTATATTGATTTTAGCTAAATTTTTGCTAAAGATATACATAAAAGCAAGGAAGCGATAAACTGAAAATTCTGGAATCTCTCCTAGGGAGAAAGAGATGGGATTAGGGAGAGGACACATGGGACTTCAAGGTCATTGTTAATAGTCTATATTTTATCTATGTCATGGATACATGCAGGTGTTCTTTACTTTTATTATATATATCATACAAGTTGCACATTTTTTGTTTCTAAGCAATTTAAATTTAACACAGTTTTAAAGAAAAAAAATGAGAAATAATTAGTGAAAATAAAGATATCCAGCTCTTTCAAATAGTTTTTTTTTTTAAGGAAGATTTATAGGTACAGAGAGGGGCTTATATGGCCAAAAAGAGGCTTTTCTGTGTTTGTTTATAGTGGGGCTTTTATTTGAGCCAGGATTTCGATGGCTTGTTTATTTTGTTTGTGAACTAATGAAAGTAATCCAGTACAAAAGAAAAATTGCTGCAGCACAGAGAAGTGCCAGTTACTGCAGCACAGTCCTTGAGTCCAGGAGGGGGAAGGAGATCCAGTCCCACTACTCATTAATAGGCACTTTATACTCCAGTCATACTGAACATTGGCAGTTCTACAAAATTACTTTGTCTTTCTCAACATCATGCCTGCGAACTGTTTACTCCATCTTCAATTCTTCTCTACCACCCTCCACCTGTGAATGATTTCTCATCCCTCAAGAATTCAACCCAAATGTCACCTCATTAATCAACCTTTCCTTACCAACCCAGACAAAATTAGTCAATCTCTCCACTGAGCATCTGTACATACGTCTATTGAAATCACATTTGTGCTTCTGTATCCTGACTTCCTTCCTAGTCTGTGAGTATCCTGAGGAACTGACAACTGTCTTCCTCATTTGTGTTTATTTATAGGGTCCAATACTGAGCCTGACATATCATAATTCATCATTAAGTGTTTAAATAAATGAATTCATAAAGAGCTTTCACTTTAAAAATACTGATTAAGAAGGATTATGTGAAATGTTTTGAGGGCATAATTTGTTTCTCTAACTCCTTCCATCCCAAATGATGTGAAAGTCTGCAGTTAAAGTGAAATAAAGACTTAAATCTACTTCCCTATAAAATGCATAATAACCTATGAAGAATAAAATATCAAATATGCATAGGCCTTTCATATTCAATGGAAAGAGAAATGCCATTGAGAAAAAAAGGTATATAGTTGTCAGTACTATAAAATTTGTTTCAAAATTACACATGCCTCATAGTATGTAAAGCAAAAAACATTTCTGTAAAAGCAAGTCTCATGATGTGAAGATACTTTGATTAGAACCGTATTTCAAAAGTTGTGGTGGGCTATGTGATTAAAGAACAAGTTCTCTCTGGAGTCTTAGGTCTTTCACATAGGTTAGTAGGGAAGGTAGAGCTGAAGAAGAAATCGTGCTCATACGCCATCTAAAAAGGCTCTTGAGCCATGGAAACTTGAATTAGGAGATACACTCTAAGTTCTAAGGAAATAAGTAGTTTTATTAGGCAGAAATCATTTGAATTAGGGGATACACACTAAGTTCTAAAGAAATAAACAATGTCATTAGGCAGAAATCATCTGTCAACCTAATAGGACAGAAAGCTATTTCAGGATACTCTCCTTATCTCTTTTAAACCATTCTTTAATAAATATTCAGCCCCATTTAAAGAAGAAGAATAATCTGAAAAGAGCTACTATATAGCTCCTGTAAAGTAATACAATAAAATACCAGAAATGTAACTTGAAAAGCAACAGGAATTTAAATAATTATCAAAGTTTTAAAAGTACAGATTTTCTTTTTTTTTCTTTTAAGACAGCATAACAAAGTGTAAAATAATTTGGAAAATCTCAGGGAACTAACAGGAGTAGAAAATAAAAACATTTGAAAAATTAAAGTCATATTGGAGATGATATTTATAGAATGTATATGATTGGAAAGACAGTTACTTTAGAAAAATCAAACTTAACAGAATGCAAATAGCAAAGATACTAGCAAACACACACACACACACACACACACACACACACACATACACTTAAATATGTAGGATAAAATGATTCAACACATGTATGCATCCATATACAATTCCTTTGTGACATAATGCCTTTGGATGTCCTTAATATCAATGGCAATCACATGAAAAAAAGTAACTACCATGTGTATATGCTTGCAGAAATTTGCATGACCAGTTGCATAAATTTTCTGAGAAGAAGATAGGTCTTCACTTGCTATGTGTGTGCCACATACGTAAGGAAGATGAGCTTGATCACTTTTTGCTCTCTTACAGAAAAAATTTCTTATTCAGTTAACATAATTTTATGAATGGCGGATGTGTCAGGATTAATTGTGAAGGGCTCCAGCTGTGTGTGAAGCAAAGACAGGCACTGCTATTTAAATCAACAAAATTATGCTTAAATGCATGCCAGTCTACACAAAGAATAGTTGGCAGCCAGAAAAACACTTCCTAATCTCAATCACAGTATCATGGTGAAGGGCATAGCAAAAAAAATTTTTTTAATAAATTTGACAAAATGTTGGAGAGTAAGTACACTTCATTTTAGTGTGACTTTATAAAGAAGTAAGTAGGGATTAAAATATTATATATCAGCCAGGATCCAGTCAGGAAACAGATCAATAATTTGAGCAGGGAAAAATCCAATGTAAAGAATTGTTCACTAGTAATTAACTGGTAAACAAGGATTAATAACTCAGAGGCATGAACGGAACTCTAAAGAATACAGGAATAACGTATAAAAGGAGTAGCCACTGCCTCTAGGGCTGACACAGAGAACTCAAGCAAAGAATAAACTCTTCCTCTCCACTGAGGCTGAGATGAAAAATCCATTGGTGAGGGTCTGGTCATAGTCCACTGGGTAGCAATGGCAAGGAAGTTTGCTGAGGTGCTGCAGGCTAAGAGCAGCTATCAGGAAACTGTCTGCTGAGTTCTGGCAAAATATCATTGGGAAGCTGCCCCCTGGCAGCTGAGGAGCCAGTAGAAAATTACTGAAATTAGGAAGAGAAGTCCCTTCAGTGTTTCCAGCACTTTCTACTGACAAGACCTAACAGTGGTTCCAGCTGACCAAGGACAAACGTTTTCAGAATCCAGCTCCAGGATCACAAAGGAGGGCAAAGAAAGGTGTATTTGGTGCAGAGAAGCAATAAATTGGCTGGCACACCATCCATCTATGTTCTTGCAATTTAAATAAGTTAAAAAGGAATTTTCCCTGGCTATGTTTTATGTGTTTATAGTAGTCCAAAAGGGAGCTATGATGAGGGTGACAATATATCTCAGGTTGTCTGGGACAGTCGCAATTCATGTTTATTGGTCCAGTGTTAAAAATAGTGTCCCCTTTCACTCTCAGAAAGCTAGTTGGTCAGACAGGTATAACCTGAGGATTGTGATTGGCATTGGGAGTGGGAGTAGTGTTACAGGACTGAGTCTTTAACCTGTGGGATCTGATGCTATCTAGATAGATACTGCCAGAAATTGAAGTGAAGGACTTCCAGCTGGTATCCACTGCAGGACTGATTGCTTAGTGTATGTGGGAAAACACTGACACATTTGTTCACAAATCAATCTCCTGGGGTTGTTTTGAGATGTGATCTCTCTTTGCCCAGGCTGGAGTGTAGGGATACAATTATGGTCAGTACAGACTTGAACTCCTGGCTCAAGTGATCCTTTTGCCTCAGTCTCCTGAGTAGCTGGTACTCCAGGCTCATGCCACAAAGACAAGTTGTGTGTGTGTGCATATGTGTGTTTGTGTGTTTGCACGTAGACAGGGTCTTGCTATATTGCTAAGGCTGGTCTCTAACTCCTAGCCTCAAGGAATCCTTCTGCCTTGACCTCCCAAAGCATTGGGATTACGGACATGAGTCACCAGACATGACACAATCTTCTGTGTTGATTGTGTGTCATCCAAAAGACAACCAGACTGGCCAATAGAAAGGAGATCTTTATTGAAATATCAGTTTGCAAACTGGAGAATGATGGTCTCTCTGTATGAACCAGAGGGGAGGTGTTCTCTCTTTGAAGACGGGAGGGATAGGTTGGGTTTTATCCTTCACAAGGGTTATGTCATACATATTCAGCATGTTCAGGGAAAAAACTATACATATTTATGAGGTGAGCTGAGCACGTGCAATAATGGGTAAACATATATGTAACATACATCCCATGTTCACTTTGAGGTGGGGTTTTAGAATGAAAATGAGGCAAAATTGGCTCTTTATGTCAAAAGGTGAACTATAGGACACAAGGTTTTCTTGCAGCTTCTGTAAATTGGCTAAAACTGGCTGCAATTGCTTATCAGAAAGTTGTGTTTGTGAGATAGGTCAGTTGTTCAGAGTTGTAATGGTCTGGGTTGTAAATCAGAGTTGACAGCTCCTGCTGTTAGAAAGTTTAGCCACAGGAATTTGGAAATGTGCCATGCCAGCCAGGACCTGAACCCTAGTCTCATAGGTAACTTTGTTTCCTTAACCCTAGGACATTTCTTAGTTAATAAAGGGGCATCTGTTTTGGTGTCTCAGATCACAGGAGAGTGGAGGAAAACAGCTTGTGGGTTGTTTTTTTGATTATTAAGAATAACTTAACTAGTTATTGGCAAAAGCTTACCTTAATCTAAATTCTTTAAAAATAAATATGTATATTATTTTAATCAGACATTTTAATAAAAGGCACAGTTGAAGTAATTAGAGATAGTTCAGCAAGAATTAGACTGGTGATAGGGGTGTATTGGAGAATATCATGATATCTATTTTTGTGTATTTATTTATTTGAGACAGAGTTTTGCTCTTGTGTCCAGGCTGGAGTGCAATGGTACAATCTTGGCTCACTGCAATCTCTGCCTCCCAGGTTCAAGTGATTCTCCTGCCTCAGCCTCCCAAGTAGCTGGGATTACAGGCATGCACCACCACGCCTGGCTAATTTTGTATTTTTAGTAGAGCTAGGGTTTCTCCATGTTGGTCAGGCTGGTCTCAAACTCCTGACCTCAGGTGATCTGCCTGCCTCAGCCTCCCAAAGTATTGGGATTACAGGCATGAGCCACCACGCCCAGCCATGATATCTATTTTTAGAAGATTGTGATTAAATAAGATAATTTTAACTTAGTTTGTTGGTTCCAGGAACTATGTTTAAGAAATACAGAAAAAAGATGGTACTTCTATAGCATTGTTTTCCCAAAATTTATATATTGAATTCTGAACTTGCAATGTGGTTATATTAAAGATAGGGATTTTAGGGCAATAATTAACTTTAAATAAGAGTATAAGCATGGGATTCTTATCTAGTAGTGTAATAATATTGGGGTTCAGGGGTTCAGGGTGCCCTCAGCTCCCCTGAGAGGACGTTTCTCCAGGTTCTTGGTCTCCTGCCCTCTCAAGAATGTGAGAGGGGACCATGGCACAGTGAACAGTAAATGCCAGACTCAAAAGTGTTTGTAGAAAGTGATTTATTTAGAGAGAGAGAAAGAAACAGGAGGAGAGAGAAATAAGCAGATAACTCTCGCACTGAGTGAGAGAATCCAGAAAGATGGAATCCAGGAGAGGAAAGCAGCTTCCACACTGAGTGGAAGGAATTAAAGAGAGATGGAGTTTAGGAGGGGAAGACAGGCTTCCATGAAGGGAGTGCTCGTGGAAAGGGACTCCAGAGGGGAAATCCAGGATAGAGAAAAACAGCTTCCAAGAGCACAAGAGTGTTCATGGAAGGGGATCCAAACATGAAGTCCAGAGGGGTGTGGAAGAAGGGGACTTTTAATCTGGAAGGAACTCCCACCTTCTCTAAGACCCCAGGCCAATAAAAGGAGTTCCTTAGAACTTCCGCTGGAGTGATTTGACTCTTAGTTTTTTCCCATGCCCACGAAATTCAAACATAAACCGTTAAATCTCCCGGATGGAGAGAGATGGGTGTGGGGCATGGAGCTAGGAAGTTCTTGCCCTTAAAACTATGCCCCCTTGTGGACCTTTAAAGAGAACACATTCCCTCAGTAGGACTCGGTGTCCATATAAGAAGTGGAAGAGACACCAGAGTCTTCTTTCACTGACTAAACACTGAGGAAAGACCATGTGAGGACAAAATGAGTAAACAGATGTCTGCAAGCCAGGGAAATGGCCCTCAGCAGAATCTGAATTTACCTTAACCTTGACCATGAATTTAGCCTTCAGAATTATGAGAAAATAAATGCCTGTTGGTTAAGACACCCAGTATATGGTATTTTGTTAGGACAAACTAAGTGGACTAATAAAACATATTATGCCTCAATACGACAAAAACCTTTATTACAACTAGAATATTTAAAAAATAGAATGGACCAGCAATCTCTGTCACCAAGCCAGGCCACTGTTTTGGAGCACCCTAATACTTTTGAGAATAGAAGCAGCTGCAGTCTGTGGCACTCATGGAGAGGAATGAAAGAGGCCAGTGAATACAGCACTTTCAACTGAAACATTCAGGTAATCACATTGGGACTGATCAGGGAAACAACGCAATCCATGGAGAATGAAGAAAATCAGGCTGGGGTGATAACCCACCTGGGAGCTACACAGAGCCAAGGGAATACCCATACCCACCCAAGAGAGGTGATGAGTGACTTTGTGACACCAGGAAACCATGCTTCTCCCATGGATCTTTGCAACACATGCATCAGGAGATCCTCTTGTGAGCCCATGCCACTAGGGCCTTGGGTCTGCCACAGAGCTGTGTGGTGTCTCTGCAAAGCAGCTGATTAAGCATGCACAGAGACCCAGGAGCTTCACATACGCTGGCTCTGGGATCCCTAACAAAGATATGTGCAACTCAGGCAAAGCAGATGTCTGTACATACCCCTAGGAAGGGGGCTGAGTCCAGGGAGCCAAGCAGTGTCAGTCTGCAGACCCCACTTCCACAGCAATCCCACTGGCTTGGAATTCCAACCAGCCACAAGCAACAGGATGGAGCCTATCTGAGACAAGATGGAGCCCCCGAGGGGAGAGGGCCGCCATCTCTGCTGTTTGGTTGATTCAGCTGTTACAGCCTGTGGACTTTGGAAAGTTTAAACTATCCAGATGAGAAAGGGTCCCCTCAGCACAGCACAGTTGTTTTGTCAGAATGTGGCCAGACTGCTTCTTTAAGGGAGATTCTATCCATTCCTCCTCACTGGGTAGGGCCTCCTAGCTGAGGCCTCCAGCCAACCTCACCCGTATTCTATGGATAGAACTCTCGTCTCTCCCTGGGACAGTGCTCCAGGGAAGGGATAGCTGCCACCATGGTTGTTTGGATGACAGAAATTCCAGCCTATGGGCTTTGTTGGAGTGTCCAAGTCAACAAGGGCAGAAGAGGTTCCCCAGCACAGCATGACTGTTTCATTGAGGTATGACCAGATCACTCCTTTAAGCAGGCCCTGATTCAGTCCTCCTCATTGGGTAGGTCCTCCCAGCTAGGGCCTCCAGCCTCCCCAACCAATGTTCTATGTCTGACAGAGTTCTAATGTCTCCCTGGAATGGAGTGCCTGGGGAGTGGGGCAGGCCACCACTTTGACTGTTCGGGCATCTCAGCTGGTACATTCCATGGGCCTTGGAAGGCCCAAACAAATAGGGGACTGAAGGGATCACCAACACAACACAGCTGCTCTACCAAAAAGCAGCCAGACTGCTTCTTTAAACAGGTCCCTGATCCCATTCATCTTGACTAGGTGAGACCTTTCTATGGGGGTTTCCAACTACCTCCTGCAGGCATGTTCAGGCTGTCAACAGGTCATTACCCCTGGGACAGAACTTCCAGAGGAAGAGGCAAGGTGCTACCTTGATGTTTCACAGCTTTCACTGGTACAAGAAAAACTGAGGCAACTAGGTTCTGGAGTGGACCCCCAGCAAGCTACAAAAACCCTATGGAAGAGTGGCCAGATTATTAAAAAAAAAAACAAACAGAAAATAACAACAAGAAAAACCCACAAAAATTGCATCCAGAGGTGAGCAGCATTGAAGATTAAAGGTAGATAAGCCCACAAAGATGAAAAAGAATCAATGCAAAAGGCTAAAAACTCAAAAGGCCAGAGTGCCCCTTTTCCTCCAAATATGCAACACCTCTCTAGCAGGGGCTCAGAACTGGGCTGAGGCTGAGATGGCTGAAGTGACAGAAGTTGGCTTCAGAATATGAATTAAAAACTTTGCCGAGCTAAAGGAGCATGTTGAAACCAATGCAAAGAAGATAAGAATCATGATAAAACAATGCAGGAGCTGACAGCCAAAGTAGCCTGTAGAGAGAGGAAAATAACCTACTGGTCAGAGCTGAAAAACACAATATAAGAACTTCACAATGCAATCACAAGTATTAATGCAGAATAGACCAAGTAGAGGAAGGAATCACAGAGCTCGAAGACTACTTTTCTGAAATAAGAGAAGCATACAAGAATAGAGAAAAAAGAATAAAAAGGAATTAACAAAACCTCCAAGAAACATGAGATTATATAAAGGTACTGAATCCATGACATTTGGGATACCTGAAAGAGACAGGGAGAATAGAACCAATTTGGAAAACATATTTCAGGATATCATGCAGAAGAACTTTCCCAACCTAGCAAGACAGGCCAACGTTCAAATTCAGGAAATGCAGAAAACCCCAGTAAGATACTTCATGAAAAGATTATCCCCAACACACATAATCATCAGATTCTCCAAGGTCAAAATGAAAGAAAAAATGTTAAGGATAACTAGCAGGTCACTGAAAAAGGGAAGACCATCAGACTAACAGCAGACATCTCAGTGGAAACCCTATAAGCTAGAAAAGATTGGGAGCCAATATTCAATGTTGTTAAGCAAAGAATTTCCAACCCAGAATATTATGTTCAGCCAAACTAAGCTTTAAGATCCTTTTCAGACAAGCAAAATGCTGAGGGAATTCATTACCACCAGACCTGCCTTACAAGAGTTCCTGAAGGAAGCACTAAATATGGAAAGGAAAAATTGTTACCAGCCACTACAAAAGCACACTGAATTACACAGACCATTGACACTGTGAAGCAACTACATAAGAAAGTCTGCAAAATAATTAGCTATCATCACGTTGACAGGATCAAATTTATACATAACAATATTAATCTTAAATGGAAATGAGCTAAATGTCCCAATTAAAAGATACAGAATGGCAGGTTACATAAATAGCCAAGAATCATTGGTATGCTTCCCTCAAGAGACTCATCTCGTGCAAAGACACACATAGGCTTAAAATAAAGGGACAGAGGAAAATTTACCAAGTGAATGGAAAACAGAAGAAGCAGGGGTTGCAATCCTAATTTTTGACATAACAGACTTTAAAACAACAGGGATTAAAAAGATAAAGAATAGCATTACATAATGGTAAAGGGTCCAATTCAACAAGAGCCAACCATCCTAAATATATATACAACCAATACAGCAGCATCCAGATTCATAACGCAAGTTCTCAGAGACCATTAAAGAGCTAAAGACTTCTACATAATAATAGTGGGAGATTTTAACACCCCACTGACAATATTAGACATCATCAAGGTGGAAAATTAACAAAAATATCTATGACTTGAACTTAGCTCTAGATCAAGTGGATCTGACAGATATCTACAGAATTCTCCATCCAAACACAACTGAATATACATTCTTCTTATTGCCACACTGCACTTGCTCTAATATTGATCAATAATCAAAAGTAAAACACTCCCCAGCAAATGCAAACAATCAAACAGACAAAAAAAAAAAAAAACACTGAAATAATAACAGTCTCAGACAACACAATAAAATTAGAACTCAAGGTTAAGAAAATCACTCAAAACCATACAACCACATGGAAAATTAACAATCTGCTCCTGAATGACTCAGGTAAATAATGAAATTAAGACTGAAATAAAGGAGTGCTTTGAAACTAATGGGAACAGAAGACAACACACACGAGTCTCTCAGGTCCAGCTAAAGCAGTGTTAAGAGGGAAATTTATAGCACTAATTGCCCATATCAAAAAAGCGAGAAAGATCTTGTTAACCTAACATCACAACTAAAAGAATAGCAAAAAATTACCAGAGTGAGCAGAAGAAAAATAACAAAGATCAGAGCTGAAGTGAAGGAGAAAGAGACACAAAGAACCCTTCAAAAAATCAACAAATTCAGGAACTGATTTACAAAGAATAATAGTAAAATAGACTACTAGTTAGACTAATAAGGAAGAAAAAAAGAGAACAGTAAAACAAACACAATTAGAAATGGTAGGGGCGATATCACCACTGACAAAAACCACAAACAACCATCAGACAATACTATAAGCACCTCTATATGCACATAAACCAGAAATTATAGAAGAAATGGATAAATTCCTGAACACATACATCCTCCCAAGACTGAATCAGGAAGAAACAGAATATCTGAACAGACCAATAACAAGTTCTGAAATTGAGGTAGTAATAAATAGCCTATCAACCAGAAAGAAGCCCAGGACCAGACGGATTCACACCTGAATTCTACCAGAGGTACAAATAAGAGCTGGAGCCATTCCTACTGAAACTATTCCAAAAAATTGTAAAGGAGGGACTCCTTCCTAACTCATTCTATGAAGCCAGATCATCCTGATACCAAAACCTTGCAGAGATATAACAAAAAAAGAAAACTTTAGGCTTATATCCTTGATAAACATTGATACAAAAATTCTCAATAATATGCTGGCAAACCAAATCCAGCAGCACATTTAAAAAAAAAACAAAAAAACACTTATCTACCATGATCAAATAGGCTTCATTCCTAGGATGCAAGGCTGGTTCAACATATGCAAATCAATAAATGTGATTAATCACATAAACAGAACAAAAGACAAAAACGAAATAATTATCTCAATAGATGCAGAAAAGGACTTTTATAAAATTCAACATCCTATCATGTTAAAAACTCTCAAAAAACTAAGAATTGAAGGAACATACCGTAAAATAATAAGAATCATATATGACAAACCCACAGCTAATATCATAATGAATGGGCAAAAACTGGAAGCAATCCCATTGAAAACCTGCACAAGATAAAGTTGCCTTCTCTCACCACTCCTATTCAACATACTATTGGAAGTTCTGGCCAGGGCAATCAGGCAAGAGAATGAAATAAAAGGCATTCACATAGGAAGAGTGCAAGTCAAACTATCTTTGTTTGCAAATTACATGATTCTATATCTAGAAAACCATCATCTCAGACGAAAAGCTTTTTAAGCTGATAATCAACTTAAGCGAAGTCTCAGGATACAAAATTAATGTGTGAAAATCATTAAGATTTCTATACACCAACAACATACAAGCTTAGAGCCAAATCATGAATAAACTCCCACTCATAATTGCCACAAAAATAATAAAGTACCTAGGAATACAGTTAACAAGGGAAGTGAAGGACCTCTTCAAGAACTACAAATCACGCTCAAAGAAATCAGAGATGACACAAGCAAATGGAAAAACATTCCATGCTCATGGATAGGAAGAATCAATATCATGAAAATAGTGACACTGCCCAAGCAATTTTACATTCATTGCCATTCCTATTGGCATTCTTCACCGAACTAAAGAAAACTGTTATAAAATTCATATGGAACCGAAGAAAAGCCTGAATAGTAAAGACAATCCTAAGCAAAAAGAACAAAGCTTGAGACATCACACTACCTGACTTCAAACTATACTACAAGGCTAGAGTAAACAAAACAGCATGTTGTTGGTACAATAACAGACACATAGACCAATGGAACAGAATAGAGAGGCCAGAAATAAGACTGCAAACTTACAACCATCTGATCTTCCACAAACCTGACAAAAATAAGCAATGGGGAAAGAATTCCCTATTTAATAAATGGTGCTGGGAGAAATGGCTAGCCATATGCAGAAAATGGAAACAGGACCCTTCCTTACACTATATACAAAAATGAATGCAAGATGGATTAAAGACTTAAATGTAAAACACAAAACTATGAAAACCCTAGAAGAAGTCCTAGGCAATACCATCCAAGAAAGAGGCATGAACAATGATTTCATGATGAAGGTGCCAAAAGCAATTGCAACAAATGCAAACATTGACAAATGGGATCTAATTAAACTAAAGAGCTTCTGCACAGCAAAAGAAACTATCTACAGAGTAAACAGATGACCTATAGAATGGGGGGAAATTTTTGCAAACTATGCATCAAAAAAAATCTAATATACAGCATCTATAAGGAACTTAAACAAATTTAAAAGAAAACCCATTAAAATCTGGGCAAAGGATATAAACATACACTTCTTTAAAAAAGGCATATATGCAACAAACAAACATGAGAAAACCTCAACATCAGTGATCACTAGAGAAATGCAAATCAAAACTATAATGCAATACCATGTGACACCAATCAGAATAGCTACTATTGAAGTCAAAAAATGACAGATGCTGGCAAAGTTGTGGAGACAAGGAATGCTTTTACAATATTCGTGGGAGTGTAAATTATCCAACCATTGTGGAAGACAGCATGATGATTTCTTTAAGATCTAGAGGCACAAATGCCATTTGATCTAGCAATCCCATTATTAGATATATACCTAAAAGAATATAAATTGTGCAATTATAAAGATACATACAAGCGTATGTTCATTGAATACTATTCATAATAGCAAATACATGCAATTCACCTAAATGCCCATCAGTAATAGACTGGATAAAGAAAATGTGGCACATATACACTATGGAATACGATACAGCCATTAAAAAGAAATGAGATCATGTTCTTTGCAGGGACATGGCTGGAGCTAGCGGTCGTTCTCCTTAGGAAACTAACACAGGAGCAGAAAAACAAATACCACTTTTTCTAACTTATAAGTGGGATCTGAACAATGAGAACATATGGACACATGATCAGGGGAACAACACACACTTGGTCCTATAGGAGGGTGAAGGGTGGGAGGAGGGAGGGCATCAGGAAGAATAGCTAATGGATATTGGCCTTAATACCTGAGTGATGGGATGATCTGTGCAGCAAACCACCATGGCACACATTTACCTATGTAACAAATGGGTACATCCTGCACACATAGCCCTGAATTTAAAATAAAACTTGGAAAAAATAAAGAACAGACAACAAAAATAAATTAAAATTTAAAAATAAAAATGAAATGTACCCTGTATAAGAAAATTTGTGAAAGAAAAAGAATGGCTTATATACCTTTTATAGGTTTTAAGTTGAAACAGTTATTTTTACTATTTTATATTTATTTTGTATAATACATTAGTAAGTGGCCCATGATTGAATACTAACGAAAATTAATGAGAATGCTACAGAAGCATTCTTGCATTAATAGTGATTAAGTCATCATCTATTTTTTCCATCTTGGAGAATTTCTTAGTGAGTGAAGGCAAAGGTCATGAAATGACCGGAGAAAGATGACAGAATTAATGGTGCTCTTGGAGAGTTAGCAAGAAAACAAACAAAACAAGAACAACAATAATAACAACAACAAAAAAACCTATGGTGTTGTGTGAATTTTTTTCATATACTCTTCAGGTAATTTTCCTTCTATTTTTAAAAGATCAGTTCTTAAGGCTTCTTGATTTATCTCTGACACCATGTAATATGGTAGCCATACTCTGTATATTTCTCCTGTATTTCCCCTAGGGTGCCAGAAAATGTCTAAAAGAGGCAGTGGTTGCATTAGCCATAAAGTAAGTCAATGAAAACATTTTGACGTGAACAAGGAGCAATTTCTCAGTCACCTGGTCTATGTGACTGTCCAATACCCATCCAGCTTTAAAAAAAATAATTTATTTAAACAGATCTCTTGTGTTTTAATACACATGTGGTTTGTATTTGGTATATACAAAAATAATTTATTTAAACAGACCTCTTGTGTTTTAATACACATGCGGGTTTAAATATGGACCAGCATGACACTCAAGGTCCCTTCTACTTATTTCTATAAAATAAATATTTATTTAATCTTAAGAAAAGTCTAAAGATTACTTATTATTTTCTTTTTAAGAAATAAAGCAAATTATATTACATATCCCATTTTATCTGTTCAGTTAATTGATTTATATTTATTTATATTTGTAAAGTAAGTTAATTAACTCAATGAGACTTGCTAGTATCTATTTCCTTTGATAATGTAGGTGATCTCTGTAACCATTGAGGTCCTAGCAGGAGAAAGAAGCACTCTCAAACTGCTTAACTGAAGATCATGTTAAAAATTGCTTACCAAGTTGTAGGCAGAATTTAGGGAAACCAAGAAGTGGAAAGCATGTACTATTCTTAGGTTCACTACCTAACCAGATTCTCCTTCCGTATCTGATACTCCAATCCTTTGCTCCCCATACCCAATCAAAACACAAGGAGGAGGGAATGTTTTGAAAAAGTCTATACAAGTCTGCCTTCAGAGAGCAGAAAGGAGGATAGATAGTAGGTATAAAGGCACTATGGAAAATGGAAAATATCCAGCAGCAGCTCTATTACTTGTATTATTAATTATGCTCTAATTAATTATGTTTAACTTACAGGTAAGCTCAAATTAAGAAAAGCAAAGTTTCTATAAAGTAAATAAAACAGTAAAGAAATTTAACAGAATAAACACTATTTTATATTTAAGCCTTGTATTATATAGTTCACTTCATTAAAATGAGTATTTATTACAGATATAACGAACATATTTTTAATTATTTGCAAATGGGTTGTAATAATACTTCATTACTAACTATCCCTGCAAAAATTTCCATTATAATACTTTTCTATTTGTATAGTGCTTTGTATATTATGAAGCAGCTTTATAACCATGCAATAAGCTAAGAATAACTCAATCCAATAAATGTTATTTTCAGGATAATACTCATTTACTTGAATAAAAAAACACTTAATTGCATTTTATAGCACATAAGCAATACTGAAATAAAAATTTATTACAAAACCTTATTTTGTAGGCTTACTAGTAAAATAAGGAAATAAAGCTATTCATTTAAGAATCAAAAATGAATATTGTGAGAGATCAAACACAAGATTAACTGTAATGATATATATTAATATTATTTCTGTATAATTTATCAAGTTGAGACATTTGTGATATCTTTAATCATAATGAATTAAAATATATGGAAGATATAGAATCTATTTAAAAGACCCAAGTGGTCACTTTCCGGCCACGATACTATCTTCCTCAAACATGGCACTGCTAATAACCGTTTTTTTTAATCCGGGCATGGTGGCTCACACCTGTAATCCCAGCACTTTGGGAGGCCTAGGTGGACAGATCACCAGGTCAGGAGATCGAGACCATGCTGGCCAACAGGGTGAAACCCCATCTCTACTAAAAATACAAATTTTCACTGTGTGTAGTGGCGCATACCTGTAACCCCAGATACTCAGGAGGCTGAGGCAGGAGATTTGCTTTTACCAGGTAGTCGGAAGTTGCAATGAGCCGAGATCTCACTACTGTACTCCAGCCTTCCAGCCTGGTGACAGAGAGAGGCTCCCATTTTAAAAAAAAATAAGAACAATTTTCTTCACGCTATCTAATAGCTCCATGAAGAAGGAGAAGAAAATCAGAATTTTATACAGCAACAAGAAAAATTCTTTTTTTAACCATATGGAGAAAATATTATTTTATTATTCTAATAAGAGCTTTAAATGGTTTATTTTTCTTGTTTCAGAAATTTCTTAATGAAAATAACTTTAATAGTTTTATAGACAATCCCTTACTTCTAGATTAAATAGATGTAAGAAAATTGGAAATTTATCCCAAATTGTTGGTGTTATTTATTTGAGTAAATTATATTCATTATAGACACACAAAACATTTACAACTTCCCTCCAATAAACATACTGGCACATCTTTACATCAATCACATATATCTATAAAATTTGTTCTTAAAATGAGGAATTTTCATATTATGCAAAGTTTATTACTTTTTTAATAATTCTCAAAGTAGAGACTTTTTTTCTTTGTGTGTTTAGAGTTGATTTTAAGCCATATCTACATTACGGGTTCTAAAATCTCTTTCCGTTATAGAATTATTTGACAACCATTTTTACAAATTAAATTACTTTCGTGTAGTTCCATATGATTAAAGGCTAGTCTTCAATAACATTTGTAAATAATTCATGTAATATAGATACTTTAATGTGGTCAATAAAGTTTATTTAAAAATTTGTTTTTAATAAGACTACAGTTTCAAAATATATTGCAAATAGTTTTGAGAGGGTGTATCTGTTTGCCATGATGAATTTGTTTGATCTGTGTTCAAGTATAACTCTCAAGAAATAAAATATTTTGGATTCATGGTATTTTGAATTTTATTCTTTAGTATCTTTGAAGTCGAGGACCATACACCAGGATTCAGTAACTACATTTTCCTATGAAAATCTTTAAGAGAAATGTCTCTAGTTTTATTACTAATTGTCATTCTAAGTAATGTGTTTCTTTTATATGATTTCTTTTATATGATTGTAAGATCATTTGTGATCTTACAAATGATCTTTTCCCTATTCACAATCTTTCTGACAGTTTAAAATTAAATTTGTGATCAATATATAGTACATAAATAGGACTTTATGATATGACTTTGGTGTACCAAATTCATTTTTGACATGACTTTGGTGTACTAAACTCATTTTTGACGTGACTTTGGTGCACTAAACTCATTTTTGATGTCATCTTGCTTTCCTTTATTGCCTCTCACCTTGTTTTTCTCACTGAATTTTGTCATATTACATAAATGTATTTTACATAATATTTAATGTTATATAAATAGGCAAAATTATAGTGATGTGTAATAAAGATTGAATGAATGATAATGACAGTTAACATAGGTACCAGATATGCAAATATTTTGTCTATTTTGTTTATTTAATCATTACAAAACTCTATAAATACCATTCTATTGTTAGTACAATTTTGTGGATTGAACAATTGAAACATATATTTTATGTAACTTATTCAAAGCCCACACAGTAAAGAGTAGATCTAGAATCCAGTCTCAGGCAAGCCAACTCCTAAGTTCCTCCTTGTGACTACAAACATGAATACTGATATTGAAGAGAAGTGTTCTTAGTTTTGGAGACTCAAGGAAGGTTTATATTGTAAAGTATGTATCAGTTAGCCATTGCCACAAAAATACTATTTAAAAACCCTCAAAATGTAGTAGCTTAAAACAATAATTATTTATCCTTATAGATCTGTGTCAAATTACAACTCAATTGAATATTTACTCCTTTCAGATGTAAAAAAGGACTGTTTTCTTTTATACAATAGGTGTTTCTGGAGATATGAGGCTCTTCTGTTGAACATATAAATTGATACAAAGAAAAAATATTTATTTCTGAATTAATAAATGTAATTTTACTTTTAAGTTACTGATTGTGATTCTGAATTTTTATTATTTAAAAGATGAAATAGTAAGGAAATAATACTGACTAATATGAAACTTGTGCACAGTTAGGCTCTTTATAGGAGTAAAGATGAAAGTGACTTATTTACATAAGTACATAAGTAATGGCAATACTGTGGTACAATGATTGAAAGGAAAAATAGCATACAAAGAAGCCATCTTCCTTTCAAAGTACTCGCTGACTTTGTTGGCAGCACTAAAACAATTGTCTGAGGTGCCAAATATGTGCAAAAAGATACATTTACAATTTTAACACTTCAAAACTTATTTTTGTTCAGAAGACATTAATAAAAACATTATCTCTGAGAAAAATAACATTATTTTACAAGATGCTATTGACTGAAAATATGCTTTTTCTGTGTTGTTATAAAAAAAGTGAGATTAAAGCATGCTTTAATCCAAAATATTTTCTCCTAAAATATACAAAAGGACTTTTATGAGCTTTAAACCTGAATTGTTTTTCACAATTTAGTTAGTTATTCATGTCTTCATAGTCACAGTTTTATTTTTATTCATATCATATTAAAAGCAGTTTACGAACACAAACAACCAGTTACAAAGTCATAACTAAAAACAATAGTGAAAATATTTTGATTGATTTTAAGAAGTGGAAGAAAACAGAGAATTATAATGAAACTAATCCCACTTTTGAAGATTTATTTTGTATAAGACACTTATTTTGTATAAGTTATAAAGTCTATCTATGTAAACTTTATAACATATTTATACTGTTATATATATAAGCTGTTTTTACATAACAGTTATTGAGTTTGTATATATATATATATAAACTATATAAGCTCTCTCTGTATATAAACTATAACAGTGTCATGTATAAAATAACAGTATATTATATATATATAAACACAATTTTATTCTTCTACAAACCTTATGAGGTTGGAAAATTAGTTCCCATTTTATAATGTAGGAAACTGAAGATTAGAAGGAAAAACTGGCTTAAGATCACATGGCTAGTAAATCAATAAGAATGCACATTCAGGTTTTTCTGATTTCAAGAATGGCTTTCCTAACACTTAGAGCTCAGATTTCTCCCTCACCACTTGCATTAATTCCGTTGTTTCCAAATTTAGTAAACTTTCATTAAAATTCCTTTTCACACTTCTGTCTTCCCTCCCTTAGTTCTGTAACGTCATCATCTTGTTTGACTCAATGCAACCCTATTGTCCTCACTCTCTGAATTATTTTTCTACTTTCTTCTGACTTGTAGTTCTAAAAGCACCAATGAGGAGAACAAAAGTAAACAAACACATAAACTAATTCGTTATTTTCCTGCTTTTCTTAGTGCCAGATTAGCTGACATGGTGATTCTGTCTCTTTGAAGCTATGCACTTCCTTTGTTTTCTTTCTTCTCTTTCCATTTTTAAAAATTTTATGTTCTCAATGTACAGTAAATCGCTCATATTTAAAGTATACAATTTGATGAAGTGTGACATATGTCTACAGTTGTGAAATCATCACCATGGTCAAGATAGTGCGTATCACCCTCTAAAGTGTGCACGAGCACCTTTGTAGTCCAGCCCTCCTCTCTCTCCGCAATGCCTGTTGCCACTCTCTCTGGTCTGCTCAAATTTCAGACATTATAAGTGAGGCTTAACGAGAGTCACCATGCAGCTATCTTCAAATAATTTTTTTAATTAACTTTATGCAATCCACAACATTCATTTATTCTTGTACATGAGTGATTTTTTAGTTATAATATGCATTTTCAGATTTCTTTTGGAAAATGTGTATCTTAATCTGTGTCAAAGAAAAACTTCACTAAATGGAGTTAAATCAGCAAGACTATTGCAATATAGATCAAGATTATTATAATAAGGTGGAGAGACTGAACTCAACTCTGCTGAACAAAAGGCAGGAGAGTTTCTAAATGCTGGAGTGAAGTAGTGGGAAAGTACTAGAGGATATAGGGAGACGAGAGGTTGCTCATTGTGATTAGATTATCTGAATTTGCTCATTGGTGCTAATGAAAGTTCAGCTCCCACACTCCCACAGAGACTGAGAAACAGGGGCTCACCCCTTCCTTCCTTTCGTCTCTTCCCTTCTCTTCCTTTCCTCTCTTCCCCAAACTCAAAAGTCATGGTCCAAGCTGTACCTTTCTGTCTTCCCTCCTCTTCCCTTCCCTCCCCTCCCCTCCTCACCCCTCCCCTCCCCTCCCCTCCCTTGCCTTTCCCTCTTTCCCTTTCTTTCTTTTTTTCTTTCTTTTCTTTCTTTCTTTTCTTCCTTTATTTCTTTTCTTTCCCTTCCTTCTTTCCTTCCTTCCTTCCTTTCTTTTTCTTTCTTCTCTTTCCTGTTAATCTTTTTACTTGATATATTAGTCTCTTCTCACACTGCTAATAAAGACATTTCCAAGATTGGGTAATTTATAAAGGAAAGAGTTTTAATTGCCTCACAGTTCCATATGGCTTGGGAGGCTTCACAGTCATGGCAGAAGGTGAATGAGAAAGTCATGTCTTACTTGGTGGCAAGCAAGAGAGCTTGTGCAGGGGAACTCCCGTTTATCAAGCCATCAAATCTTGTGAGGCTTATTTACTACCACGAGACCAGTATGAGGAAAATCACCCCCATGATTCAATTATCTCCACCTAGCCCTACCCTTGACAGATGAGAATACCTGTAATTCAAGATGAGATGTGGGTGAGGATAGAGCCAAACCATATCATTTCACCCTGGCCCCTCCCAAATCTCATGTCCTCACATTTCAAAACCAGTCATAACTTTCCAACAGTTCCCCAAAGTCTTAACTCATTTCAACATTAACTCAAAAGTCCACAGTCCAAAGTCTCATCAGAGAAAGGCAAGTCCTTTCCACCTATGAGCCTGTAAAATCAAAAGCAAGTTGGTTACTTCCTAGATACAATAGGGGTAGAGGCATTGGGTAAAAACACCCATTACAAATGGGAGAAATTGACAAAAATAAAGGGGCTGTAGGCCTCATGCAAGTCCAAAATCCAATGGGGCAGTTAAATCTTGAAGCTCTGAAATGATCTCCTTTGATTCCATGTCTCATATCCAGGTCACATTAATGAAACAGGTGGGTTTCCATGGCCTTGAGCACCTCCACCCCTGTGGCTTTGCAGGGTATAGCTTCCCTCCTAGCTCTTTTCATGGGCTGGCATTGAGTATCTGTGGCTTTTCCAGGCACACAGTGCAAGCTGTCAGTGGATCTACCATTCTTGGTTCCGGAGGATGGTGGCCCTTGTCTCACAGCTCCACTAGGCAATGCCCTACTCGGGATCCTGTGTGGGGACACCACCCCCATTTTTTCCTTCTGCACTGCCCTAGCAGAGGTTCTCCATGAGAGCCCTGCCCCTCTAGCAAATTTCTGCCTGGATATCCAAGGCATTTCCATATATCCTCTGAAATCTAGGCAGAGGTTACTAAACCTCAATTCTTGACTTCTGTGTATCCACAGGCTCAACACCATGTGGAAGCTGCCAAGACTTGGGGTTTGCACTCTCTGAAGTCATGGCCCAAGCTGTACCTTGTCCCCTTTTAGATGCTGCTGGAGTAGCTGGGCCACAGGGCCCCAAGTCCTTAGGCCGCACACAGCAGCAAGGCCCTTGGCCTGGCCCATGAAACCATTTTTCTCTCTTAGGTCTCTGGGCTGGTGATGGGAGAGATTGCCATAAAGGTCTCTGACATTACCTGGTGACATTTTCCCCATTGTCTTGGTGATTAACACGTGGCTCCCTGTTATGTATGCAAATTTCTGCAGCCAGCTTGAGCCTGAATTTCTCCGCAGAAAATTAGTGGTTTTTTTTTTCTACCATGTCATTAGGCTGCAAATTTTTCAAACATTGTGTTCCATCACCTCTTGAACACTTTGCTGCTTAGAAATTTCTTCTAACAGATACCCTAAATCATTTCTCTCAAGTTCAAAGTTCCACAGATCTCTAGAGAAGAAGCAAAATGGACTTTATTGTCCATATCACCATCAGCATTTTGGTCAAAGCCATTCAACTAGTCCCTAGGCAGTTCCAAACTTCCCCACATTTTCCTGTCTTATGAGGCCTCTAAGTCTCTAGGAAGTTTCAAACATTCACATGTTGTGTTATCTTCTTCTGAGGCCTCCAAACTGTTCCAATCTCTGTCTGTTACCCAGTTCAAAAGCTGTTGCCATATTTTCAGGTATCTTTACAGCAGTACCACATACCCAGTACCAATGTACTGTATTAGTCTGTACTCACAGTGCTAAAGATAAAGACATATCTGAGACTGGGTAATTTATAAAGGAAAGAGGTTTAATTGACTCACAGTTCTGTATGGAAGGGGAGGCCATAAAATCATGGCAAAAGGCAAATGAGGAGCAAAGTCACGTCTTACATCACAGCAGACAAGAGAGTTTGTGCAGGGGAACTCCCATTCATCAAATCATCAGATCTCGTGAGACTTATTCACTACTATGAGAACAGTATGGGGAAACCACTCTCATGATTCAGTTTTCTCACCTGGCCCCATCCTTGCCACATGGGAATTATTAAAATTCAAAGTGAGATTTGGGTGGGGACACAGCCAAACTATATCACTTGACAAATAAAATGTGTATATGTTTATGGTGTACAACATGATGTTTTGCAGTATGTATACATTGTGGAATGTCTAGACAAGTTAATTAATATATGAATTACCTCACATACCACTAATTTGGGTTTAAAATACTTAAAATCTACTCTCTTAATAATTTGCAAATATACAATGCATTGTTATTAACTATAGTCACCAATAAATGATCTGAATAATAAAAATAAACTATTTCATTTACATTAGCTGGGAAAAAATACCTAAGAATAAATTTAACCAAGGAAATGAAAGCGCTGCACACTGAAACTATATAACATTGATAAAGGAAACTAAAGATGCAAATAAGTAGAGAGCCATCCCATGTTCAAGGACCAGAGTAATTAATGTTGTCAAAATGTCTACACTACTCAACGTGATATGAAGATTCAATGTAATTCTTATGAAAATTACAATGATATTTTTTACAAAAAATAAATTCAAAAATTGTTATGGAACTGCAAAACACCAAAATAGCTAAAACAATCTTGAGAAAGAACAAAGCCGGAGGCATCATACTGCCTGATTCCAAATTATATTACATAGCTATAGTAATCAAAATACCATGGCACTGTCATAAATACAGACTTTTAGGCCAGTGAGACACATTAGAGAGCCCAGAAATAAATCCATAGATTTATGGTCAATTGATTTTCCACAAACATGCCAAGATCACCCAAAGGAGAAAGGATAATTTCTAAAACAATTCTGTTGGAAAAACTAGATATCCACATACAGAAGAATGAAATTAGACCCTTATCTCATGCTATATACAAAAATTAACTCAAAATGGATTAAATTTAAGACTTGCAACTATCAAACTGCTAGAAGAAAACACAGAGGAAAAGCTTCATGACATTGGCCTGGACACCAATATTCTTGATGATTACATTTCAAGGAGATGGCACCCATGTCCTTGAGAAAGACATTTCTGGGTTGTAAAACTAGCAAAAGGCTGGGAGAAGTCTTATATAGTATTTCAAAGAGATACAGAAGAATTTGCAACAAGAAGTTGTCAATGCTTTATGAAAAGGGCAGTCAGGAAGAAACATCTCTAAAATTTAGTCATGAGAATATTTAAGGCCATCCCTGTTGGTCACTGGCCTCTCCTGTTGATGTTTCATTTTGCTGTAACTTAGTCCTTCCTTGAAAATTGCAAAATATGTTAAATACCCTCATGATAAATAATAAAATGGAAACCTAAATAGCCAATATGGCTGAGAAAAGACACTCAACTTTATGAGTAATCAAAGAATTGACAAATAAACCTTATTCGACATACCATTTCACACATAGTAGTAGAAACAATATTTTAAAAGTCTGAAAATATTACATGTTGAGGAAAATGCAGAATAATAAAACTATCATATACAGCTGGTAGGAATAAAACTTGTAAAAAGATATTTAAAGGGTATTTTGAAGTTAAAGCAAGCATGCTCAATGAAGCACTCATTCTATCTCTAAAGTTATATAGATACACACACATATATCTATGTGTGTGTGTGTGTATGTGTGTAGATATATGTATATGTATTTAGAAAGATTCATGTTTCAGAGACTATATATAGGAATATTCACAGATGATAAATTATCTGTAATAGTAGAAAAAAAAGGCAACTACACAGTTTATTTTTATTATTTATTTATTTTTGAGATGATATCTTCCACGCTGGAATGCATTGGCATGATCTCATCTCGCTGTGGTCTTCACCTTCCAGGTTCAAGCAATTCTCCTGCCTCAGCCTCCTGAGTAGCTGGGATTACAGGTGTGTGCCATCATGCCAGAATAATTTTTGTATTTTTAGTACAGATGGGGTTTCACCATGTTGGCCATGCTGGTCTCGAACTCCTAACCTCACGTGATCTACCTGCCTCAGAAAGGATATATAATGTATATAATCAAGAAAAATCTAAACATTTATAAAAATAATAGAATTCTGAAAACTGTATCAATATCAATACGTCTCTCATACATTAAGTGAAAAATAAGTTTCAGAAAAATATATACAGGATGATAGTTTATATAAATGCATAAATGTTACAAGTGAAAAATAAATTACAGAAATATCTAAAAGAATGTGTATAAATGATAAAAACTAAAATCAGAATATAATTTGCCCCTGCAGAAGGAGAGAAAGAAAAGGATTTCAGTTGTATTCAGGGAGCTTCAAACCTTAGTGCCTGATTACCAAAATATCAATTATTTATAAGCTGAGTCATAAGATTATAGAAATTTCAATTAACTTGAATTAGAGTTTATGCATATTTGACATAAATTTTCACTTTTAATGAAAATAAAGCTTAGAATATCAAAGTCTATTCTCAAACAGAAAATTATGAGACATGTATCCTCTGTTTATCTTCCATGAAAAGATTCAGGAAGGAAATTCAGCTTCAAAGAATTCCAGTCTATGCGGAATAGAACTATCCCTGGGAAAATTCCTAACTTCAGGACATAAAAATAAGATGAACAGAAGAGCCTGGTGCCGTGACTCACGCCTGTAATCCCAGCACTTTGGGAGGCCGAGGCGGGCAGATCACCAGATCAAGAGATGGAGACAATCCTGGCCAACATGGTGAAACCCCGTCTCTACTAAAAAAACAAAAAAATTAGCCAGGTGTGGTGCTTGGCGCCTGTAGTCCCAGCTACTCGGGAGGCTGAGGCAGGAGAATTGCTTGAACCTGGGAGGCGGAGGTTGCAGTGAGCTGAGGTCGCGCCACTGCACTCCAGCCTGGCGCCTGGTGACGGAGTGAGACTCCGTCTCAAAAAAAAAAAAAAAAAAGAACGGAAGAAAAGACATCTGAATGCCCATAGGAAAATAATCAGTGTTACTTAAAATTACAATTATATATTGACTGTAATGTCATATTTTTATTTATTTATTTTTTTGAGACGGAGTCTCACTCTGTTGCTCAGGCTGGAGTGCAGTGGCACAATCTTGGCTCACTGCAACCTCTGCAGCTGGGCTTAAGAAATTCTCTCTGCCTCAGCCCCCTGAGTAGCTGGAATTACAGGTGCCTGCCACCATGCCTGGCTAATTTTTGTATTTTTTAGTTGAGATGGGGTTTCGCCATGCTGTCCAGGCTGGTCTCAAACTCCTAACCTTAGGTGATCTGCCCACCTTGGCCTCCCAAAGTGCTGGGATTACAGGCATGAGCTGACACACCAGGCCCTATTTAAATTTTTAAATGACAAATTTCTCCCAAATGCAAATGTATGAGTTTTCACAAAGATTTTATACTCTTAAGTTGTTGTTAGGACAGTAAGTTAACATTACCCTTTGAAAAGTAGATTATAAATTTAGAAATGTATACAAAGCCAGTAATTTTAAAAAACTGTTTCCACTCAATGATTTTTTATCCTATAGGAACAATCTAAATAAAAAGCAAACCTTCATGTGTGTGTGTTTGTGTGTGTGTAAAAATTTGATGTATATATGTCTCAAAGGAGTGAGAGGATGCACAGAATTTTGGGGCTCTCGGTAAGTTGCATAAAAATATCTAATATCCTAGACACTGTCTCTATAAAATGTAAAAATTCAAAAATTAGTTTGGCATGGTGGTATGTGCCTGTAGTCCCAGCTGCTTGGAAGGCTGCAGTGGGAGGATCACTTGAATCTAGGAGTTAAAGGTTACAGTGGACTATGATCATGACACTTGCACTCCAGCCTGGGTGACAGAGCAAGACCTTGTCTCCCTACGAAACAACATCTAATAGTAACAAGTAAATTTTATTTTGAATTGAGCCCGTCTCCTGAAGCAAAATCTCTAAAAGTTTGAATTGTTACTGATTAACTACTATTGGTCAAATAAGGTTTCAAATATCTTTTAATTCCCGTTGCTAAGTGTACATTATTTATGTCAATGGTGAATAATATTTGAAAACTCATTTCCAATATTGAAGATTTATTTGTCCATATTTCTAGTGCATCTCTCTTAGTAAACTTTTTTTATGATTCTACTAACTCTGATTGTAGATAAAAGGTGTGCACTCTGGGGTCATGGAGGGAAAGAAAACCTAACCCATGTCAATAAGTAGTTTTTGATACAGATACTGTATTTTTATAATAGAATCATCTAGGCAATCTCAATTTTATGGTAAATAATTTATAGTGAATTAAAAGCCCTTAATCTACCAATAAGAACAGTGATAACATTGAGAGTAATATCTTTGTTATATAATATTGATAATATGTTGATAGTTAATATGTATTGAGTATTAATAATGGGTCAATATTATCTGACTTAATTTCCAACATGATTGTCTAACATAATTTTATCATCTCTATATTTTACAAATGAGGAGTGTGAAGTACAGAGGGATTTTTAACTTTCTTATGTAGGACAGCCTGCTAGAGACACAGTTGAAATTTGGACCTGGATGATTTTTGTTAGAACTAGGACAGTACATTATTGATTAAATATTTGCAACCTGAAACTTTGTCATTTTCTTTCACTGAAGAATATATGAGAATTTCTAAAACTAAATAAAAAGTTGACTTTGAGTCTTCAACTAACTTCTTTTTATGTGAAGAACATTAAAACAATAATATTGCAACCAGAAATATGTTTTTCGAGATAATAGCTTGTCTATTTTTTTCTCCTAATCTTTTGTTTTACTTTTTTTTTTCTTACTGTACAATTTGACTGGAGAAAAAAAATCTCATTTTGTTAGTCTGCCCTCCAAAGAACATCTAGAAAGGGCAAAAAAAGAAAAAAAAGAAAAAAAAGAAAAGAGAAAAAGGAAAAGAAGAAAGCAACCCCCCCCGCCAAAAAACAAACAAAAAGAACATTTAAAAGGATAAATCCTTTTGTTCCTTGTCTGACAAAATATAGAAATATAGTACAATAAAAACCCTCAAGTGAATACTTGAAGAGGGAAAAGAAACCTGTTAAAAAGTAACAGCTATTTGAATTTTTTCCAAAATAAATCACGTTAATTTCATTTAAAGTGGAACCCTCTTTAATGGGTATTGTTGGAAGACAGATTAAGCAATATATACTAAAAGTAATTGGAAACTTCCTGCACTGTGTACAGTCTGTGAAAAACATAGTCAATGAATATTGTCTCTGATTATCTACATACATGATCAATCCAGTCTGTCCTTCACTAAAGCAGTCTGGAAAAATAACACAAGATAAAAATATATTTTATTTAAATGAAGCACAGATGATACTTGTGAGTTTTCAGGGAAAAATATAATCATATAAGCAAATAAAAAAATGAAAAATCCTCTAAATTCAATCCCCCAAGATAGCAACTAGTATCTTCATATATATCCTACACATTTTAGTTTGCATACATTACATACACAAACATAAGAACAAAATGAAATAGTGCTATATTTTAGCTGTATTTATCATTTTAAACTTCTACTTTAACAGTTTTGCAGAGTACATAGCAGCAAATATTTCACCATATGATGACTCTTATGAGTAAATATAATATCTTTGCACAGTGTATCTTATTCTAAATAATTGATATGTTATCATTAGACATTCAGGTTATGATTAAATAATCAGTCACAAATTAAAGCATTATAGCTAACTTTTATTTTTTGTTTTTATTTTTATTATACTTTAAGTTCTGGAGGACATGAGCAAAACGTGCAGGTTTGTCACATAGGTATACATGTGCCATGGTGATTTGCTGCATTCATCCCCCCATCATCTACATTAGGTATTTCTCCTAATATTATCCCTACCCAATCCCCAAAACCCCTGCTATCCCTCCTCTAGCCTCCCATCCCCCAACAGGCCCTGTGTGTGGTGTTTCCCCACTGTGTCCATGTGTTCTCATTGTTCAACACCTACTTATGAGTGAGAACGTGGGGTGTTTGGTTTTCTGTTACTGTGTCAGATTGCTGAGAATGATGGTTTCCAGCTTCATCCATTTCCCTGCAAAGGACATAAACTCATCCTTTTTTATGGCTGCATAGTATTCCATGGTGTATATATGCCATGTTTTCTTTATCTAGTCTATCGTTGATGGGTATTTAGGTTGGTTCCAACTCTTTGCTATTGTAAACAGTGCCACAATAAACATATGTGTGCATGTGTCTTTAGAATGATTTATAATCCTTTGGGTATACACTCAGTAATGGGATTGCTGGGTCAAATGGTATTTCTATTTCTAGATCTTTGAGGAATTTCCACACTGTCTTCCACCATAGTTGAACTAATTTACACTACCACCAACAGTGTAAAAGTGTTCCTATTTCTCCACATCCTCTCCAGCATCTGTTGTCTACAGATTTTCTTAATGATTGCCATTCTAACTAGCATGAGACAGTTTCTCAATGTGGTTTTGATTTACATTTCTCTAATGACCAGTGATGATGAGGTTTTTTTCATGTGTTTGTTGGCTACATAAATGTCTTCTTTTGAAAAGTGTCTGTTCATATCATTTGCCCACTTTTTGATGAGGTTATTTGTTTAGTTCTTGTAAATTTATGTTCTTTGTAGATCCTGGATATTAGCCCTTTGAGGAATGGAGAGAATGCAAAATTTTTTTTCCCATTCTGTTGGTTGTTGGTTCACTCTAATGATTATTTCTTTTACTGTGCAGAAGCTCTTAAGTTTAATTAGATCCCATTTGTCTATTTTGGCTTTTGTTGCCATTGCTTTTGGTGTTTAGTAATGAAGTCCTTGTCTATGCCTATGTCCTCAATGGTATTGCCCTGGCAGGGTTTTTATGATGTTAGGTCATATGTTTAAATCTTTAATCCATCTGGAGTTAATTTTGTCTAAGGTGTAAGGATGGGATCCAGTTTCAGCTTTCTGCATCTGGCTAGCCAGTTTTCCCAACACCATTTATTAAATAAGTAATCCTTTCCCCATTGCTTGTTTTTGTCATGTTTGTCAAAGATCAGATGTTTGTAGATGTGTGGTGTTATTTCTGAGGCCTCTGTTTTATTCCATTGGTCTATATCTCTGTTTTGGCACCAGTACCATGCTGTTTTGATTACTGTAGACTTGTAGTATACTTTGAAGTCAGGTAGTATGACAGCTCCAGATTTGTTTTTTTTTGTTTGTTTTTTTGCTTAGGATTGTCTTGCCTATGTGGGCTCTTTTTTGGTTCCATATGAAGTTTAAGGTGGTTTTTTCCAATTCTGTGAAGAAGGTCATTGGTAGCTTTATGGGATAGCATTGAATCTATAAATTACTTTGGGCAGTATGGCCATTTTCACAATATTGATTCTTCCTAGCCATAGACATGGAATGTTTTTCCATCTGTTTATGTCCTCTTATTTCCTTGAACAATGGTTTGTAGTTCTCCTTAAAGAGGTCTTCACATCCCTTGTTAGTTGTATTCCTAGATATTTTATTCCCTTTGTAGCAGTTGTGAATGGGAGTTCACTCATGATTTGGCTCTCTGTTTGTCTGTTATTGGTGTATAGAAATACTTTGATTTTTGCACATTGACTTTGTATCCTGAGACTTTGCTGAAGTTGCTTATCACCTTAATGAGATTTTGTGCTGAGAGGATGGAGCCTTCTAAGTATAAAATCATGTTGTCTGCAAATAGAGACAATTTGACTTCCTCCTTTCCTAACTGAATACACTTTATTTCTTTTTCTTGCCTAATTGCTCTGGGCAGAACTTCCAGTACTATGTTGAATAGGAGTGGTGAGAGAGGGCATCCTTGTCTTGTGCCAGTTTTCAAAGGGAATGCTTCCAGTTTTTGCCCATTCAGTATGATATCGGCTGTGGGTTTGTCATTAATACCTTTTATTATTTTGAGATACATTCCATCAATACCTAGTTTATTGAGAGTTTTTAGCATAAAGTGCTGTCGAATTGTGTTGAAGGCCTTCTCTGTATCTATTGAGATAATCGTGGTTTTTGTCATTGGTTCTGTTTATGTGATGGATTATGTTTATAGATTTGCCTGTGTTAAACCAGACTTGCATTCCAAGGAAGAAGCCAACTTGATCGTGATGGATAAGCTTTTTGATGTGCTGTTGGGTTCAGTTTGCCAGTATTTTATTGAAAATTTTTGCATCAATGTTCATCATGGATCCTGGCCTGAAATTTTCTTTTTTATATGTGTCTCTTCTGGGTTTTGGTACCAGGATGATGGTGGCCTCATAAAATAAGTTTAGGAGGATTCCCTCTTTTGTATTGTTTCAGAAGGAATGGTACCAGCTCCTCTCTGTACCTCTGGTAGAATTTCACTATGAACCCATCTGGTCCAGGACTTTTTTTGGTTGGTATGCTATTATTTGCTGCCCCAATTTCAGTCCTTTTATTGGTCTATTCAGGGATTCAACTTCTTCCTGGTTTAGTCTTGGGAGGGTGTAAGTGTCCAAGAGTTTATCCATTTCTTGTAGATTTACTGGTTTATATGCATAGAGGTATTTGTAGTAATCTCTGATGGTAGTTTGTATTTCTATGGAATTGGAGCTGATACCCTCTTTATCATTTTTTATTGCATCCATTCGATTCTTTCTTTTCTTGTTTATTAGTCTGACTAGTGGTCTATTTTGTTAATCTTTTCAAAAAACCAGCCCCTGGATTTATTGATTTTTTGAAGGGCATTTTTGTGTCTCTATGTCCTCTATTTCTTTTCCTATCTTAGTTATTTCTTGTCTTCTGCTATCTTTTGAAATTGTTTGATCTTGCTCCTCTAGTTCTTTTAATTGTGACGTTAGACTGTCGATTTTAGATCTTTCTTCGCTTCTCATGTGGGCATTTAGTGCTATAAATTTCCTTCTAGACACTGCTTTAAATGTGTCCCAGATATTCTGGTACGTTGTTTCTTCAAATAAGGACACATTCACAGGTAGGATAA
This sequence comes from Cacajao melanocephalus, assembly GCA_963573385.1. Taxonomy (NCBI): domain Eukaryota; kingdom Metazoa; phylum Chordata; class Mammalia; order Primates; family Pitheciidae; genus Cacajao; species Cacajao melanocephalus. The sequence goes on along the minus strand of CAUYLG010052258.1, from coordinate 18,338 downwards.
GACTTTAGCATGTTTTGTAGGGGAGAGACAATGCTTTTCCCTTGACTGCAGGAAAAATGCAAGGATGTCCATTCACACTATTTAGCATGGTATGGCTACTTTAGTCTACAAAAAGGCAAGGAAAAAATGTAACAGGTATTTAGATGGAAAAGTAGGGAGCAAAACTGTCCTTATCCTAAGATAACATAATAAGGTATGTTGGCAATTTAACAAAATCTACAAAAATGCTACAAGAAATAACAAGTATGTATATAAAGTTGGGAGACTATATGCTCAATATATAAAAATCAATTATATTTATTTATACAAGCAACAAATAATTGGAAATCTAAATTAAACAATTACTGCCCTTTAACTTAAAAAATCTGAAATACAAAGGTCAAAATATGACAAAATATGACAAATGTTTATGACTTGAACATTTGAAAACCACAAAATATTGTGAAGAAGACCTAAATCAAAATAAAATTGATCAGGCATGGTGGCTCATGCCTGTAATCCCAGCTCTTTGGGAGGTCGAGGTGGATGGATGATCTGAGGTTAGGAGTTTGAGACCAGCCTGAACAGCATGGAGAAATATCATCTCTACTAAAAATACAAAATTAGCCAGGTGTGGTGGCGTATGTCTGTAATCCCAGCTACCTAGGGAGCTGAGGCAAGAGAATTGCTTGAACCCAGAAGGTGGAGATTGCAGTGAGCGAAGATCATGCCATTGCACTTCAGCCTGGGCAAGAAGAGCGAAACTCTCAAAAAATAAAATAAAATAAAACCCCTTCATTGATTAGCAAATAGAATGAAGGATGAATGATAATTATCTTCAAATTAGATCAATAGATTCAGTGCAATCTGAACCATAATCCTTGCAGAATTTCCAAGCAGAATTTCCAAACAAATTAAAAAAAAATGCACCAAAATGCAAATGATCTAGAATGATCCATTTTTTTACAGTAAAATAATCATATGCTACTTAAATCTGATTTCATAGTTATTTCTTCTTTCTATCCTTAGTCTCTCTCTTCTTTTATTTTTGTGGTTCTATTATCAGTGTATTGAATGCCATTAAATTTAATTTTAAGAGACAAATTGAAATGAAAATTTAACTGTCATTCAACTAAACATAAAATGCAAATTCTGTGCTCACAAAGTCCAGTTTTTCAACTTTTCTGATTTACCACTTCTTATCATTCTATGCTTAATATGTGGTACCTTTCCTACCTTCTTGCCAGCTTCTCCTGTGTACAGTATTTTTGGCTTTAGTTCACCCTTACCAGAACAAATTCTTTAAAATTTATTAGCCTGTTTACTTGACAGGTAAATTTAGGCCATTTCATTTCCTCTATTTTATATCCTTATCCATTGAAATAAATCTACAGACAAAAGATGGATCCAGGAAAGATGACACATGCCTCTAGTCCCAGCTACTTCAGAGGCTGAGACACAAAAATTGCTTGAGCCAGGAGGTAGATGCCAGCCTGTGCAACATAATGAGACCCCATTTGTTTAGGGGAAAAAAAAATTGAAAAGTAAATGTGGTCTTTAAATTGTGCAAAATCAACTTTGAATGGAACTAATAAAGATGAAAGTAAATTCCAAGATAAAGGTCTAATTTATGGGTAAAATATAAGATGCATCCTCGAGTTTTTAAAGATTTTAAGAACAGAATTTGGGATTAACTACCACCTCCATGTCAGTCTGAATACTTAAAATCTTAGTTCTGTTCAGTAGTCATCTTACATAGTTATTTAAGATTTCCAAGTCATTCCTTCATTATCAATAAAGGAAAATTATACACAGTCCTTATTTGTATTTGAAAAGGTCAAATGAGATGTACATCAAAATGCATTGTACATCTTAAAGAATGATATAAAGAGCCTATCTGTGGCTTTCATCCAACACTACCCATCCTCCAACTGGGGTGTAAAATCACTCAGAGCCTTACCATATACCACCAGGCAAGGAGAAGTTTATACAAATACTTGCATGCTTTATGTATAAAGGTACAATTAATTCCCTTTTTTTTTTTAATTTCTATTTTTTGAGAAGGAGTCTCACTCTGTTGCTCAGGCTGGAATGTGGTGGCCTGATATCCGTTTACTGCAACCTCTGCCTCCTGGGTTCAAGCAACTCTCCTGCCTCAGCCTGCTGTGTATCTGGGACTGCAGGTGCAAACCATTGCTTTGGTCTAATTTTTGTTTTTTCAATAGAGACAGTGTTTTGTCCCATTGGTGAGGCTGGTCTTGAACTCCTGATCTCAAGTGATCCAACCGCCTGTGCCTCCAAAAGTGCTGGGAGTACAGGCATGAGCCTGGCCTTTTCACAATTTTTATTTATTTTATAAATCAAGTTTTTAATGTTTTAAATTTTTGGGAGCACATAGTGAGTACGTACTGATGGGGTATGTGAGATATTTTGGTACAGGCATATAATGCATAACAGTCACATCAAGGAAAATTTTGCATTCATCCTCTTAAGCATTTATCCTTTGTGTTACAAACAATCCAATTAAACTGTTTTGGTTATTATAAAATATTCAGTTAAATTATTATTGACTATACTCCCCGCATTGTGCTACCAAATGCTATGTCTCATTCATTCTTTATGACTATTTTCTTTGCATCTATTACCCATCCCTGCCTTTCCCCGCCTACCCTTCCCAGTCTCTGGTAACCAACTTTCTATTCTTTATCTCTATGAGTTCAAGTGTTTTGATTCTTAGATTCCACAAATGAGTGAGAACATGCAATGTTTGTCTTTCTGTACCTAGCTTTTTTCACTTAACATAATGACTTTCTGTTTTATCTATGTTGTTGCAAACAACATGGTCTCATTCTTTTTTTTTAATGGCTGAATAGTACTCCATTATGTATATATATCACATTTTCCTTATCCATTCATTTGTTGATGAACACTCAGGTTGCTTCCAAATCTTGGCTATTGTGAACAGTGCTGTAAAAAACATCAGAGTGCAGATATCACTTTGATATACTGATTTCCTTTCTTTTGGGAATGTAACCAGCAGTGGGATTGTTAGATTGTAAAATAACTCTAATCTTAGCTTTTTCAGTAGCTTCCAAACTGTTCCCATAGTGGTTGTACTAGGTTCCTACCAACAATGTACAAAGGGTCCCTTTCCTCCGTAGCCTTATCAGAAATTGTTATTGTCTGACTTTTGGATAAAAGTCATTTTAACTGTGGTGCTATGATATTTCGTTGTAGTTTTGATTTGGATTTCTCTAATGATCAATTATGCTGAGCAATGTTTTATATGCCTTTTATTTCTTTTTTTATATGTATTTTTCACATCTTGGAGTTTTCCAACAGTTTAATCATTTTCTATCATTAAAAATGTTTTATATATGTCAATTTTAGATTATTTTTGTTTTTCTGTCTTCATGTTTATTACATTTTTTGTTTGTGATGTCTAATCTGCGGTTAATCCCATTCAGTGTATTTTCATTTCAGTAACTGTAGTTGTCATCTTTAGAGGTTCTATTTTAGTCTTTTTTCTTACTTCCTTGTCTCTACTTAATTTGTTCAATATTTCTACTAGTTTTTGAACATATGGATTATGTTTTAATAACAATTTCAATGTATTTTCCTGATAATTCTAACAGTGCTGTCATTTCTGGGTTATTTTGATTCATTGAATCTTTCTCCTTATTATGGTTTACTCTTTTCTGCTTCTTTGCTAACTGGTTAATTTTGATTCAGTGCCATACATTTTGAATTTTGTCTTTTTGTGGTTGAACCTTTTTATGTTCCTACAAATATATTTAAATGTTTTTCTAAGATGCAGCTAAATTACCTGACAACAGTTTGATCACTCAGATCTTGATTTTAAAAACTGTTAGACAGGACAAGAACAACCTTTAGGCTAAAGGTGATTTTGTGCTAATAATGAATCAAGATATTTTATCCAAAGACTTATGAATTATGATGTTTTTGGTCGGACTGGCCCTGTGGTAGCATCATCTCCTGTGGTAGAGAGTAGTGGAACTCTCTCCTGTGGTAGAGAGTAGTGAAAACCTCTACTCCTTTTTGGATGGTTCTTTTCCTGATTGTGGGTAGTTTATTCAGTGCTTATGTTGACCAGTGTTTTGCTGAAAACCTAAGGGGGACCCACTAAAGATCTTTGAAGTTTTCTTTCTACTAAGTTCTTCTCTCTGTGATTCTTCGCCTTGGTTCTCCTGGACTCTCAACTCGAGGTCCATTGGTTTTGCATGTGTACTCCCTTTCTATTCCATACCCTGGAAACTCTTGTAAGACAGTAAGCTGTGACAATCATAGGGCCACTTGTTTATAGCTGTGCTTTTAGGGACCCCTGTTCCTTGGTGTCTGATGTCCAATAACTTGCAAACCATTCATTAATATATTTCATTCATTTTGTCTGTTTGTTTCAGGCAAAAGGGTAAATCATATCCTCATATCTCTGTTACAGCACTTGTTCTTGATGTAGAAAAAATTATTTACCCTTTTGGAAAATACTCTTTCATGGACTTATAAGTACTTTTTAAAGTTCTGGGTTGTTTTTTTTAATTGACACATTTTGGGGTGGAGAATTGGATCTGGTAACTTAGTGGCTGACAAAATATAAAAAAAGATACTTTGGAGTAAAAGGTAAGAATCCATATTTAGATGATTGAAAATGAGCTATGCCAACAAAGAGTGACTCTGAAGATTTAAAAACACTTCTAATAGAACTTATCTTGATCTGGCTGGACGAGGTGGCTCACCATGAAATCCCGGCACTTTGAGAGGCCAAGGTGGGTGGATCACCTGAGGTCAGGAATTCGAGACCAGCCTGACCAACATAGTGAAATCCCATCTCTACGAAAAATACAAAATTAGCCAGACGTGGTGGTGCATGCCTGTAATCCTAGCTCCTTGGGAAGCTGAACCCGCTGGGCTCAGTGGCTCACGCTTGTGATCCCAGCACTTTGGGAGTCCAAGGCGGGTGGATCACAAGGTCAGGAGTTCGAGCCCAGCCAATATGGGGAAGCTGAAGCAAAAGAATCTCTTGAATGCAGGAGGCAGAGGTTGCAATGAATCAAGATCGTGCCACTGCATTCCAGAACAAAACTCTATCAAAAAAATGAATAAGAACTTACCTTGATCTCTTGATCTGAGATCAGACTCCAGAGGACTAAAAGGTTAAAAGCTAAGACTTTTTTTTGTCATTACCATTGTTTGTTCAACCTGAACCTTAAAGACCTCAAAGGAGACGCATGTCTCTCTCTGTCTCTCTCTGTCTCTCTCTCTCTCTCTCTCTCTCTCTCTCTGTCTCACATGCACACCCACCCGTTAGTTAGGAACATGATTTGGACCAAAATCTTCAGCTGAAAAAGTGCTAGTGTCATGTCAGTTGACATATGTGTTTGTTTAAAAGAAATCACGGATTTGCTCACATTTTGCCTTTGTCTTTCATCAACAAAAGAGAACCCTGGGAATGTACACACATTAAATATTTAATAGGACTTACTGTTTACATCTTAAAGAGAACATATGAATCTGCCTTTCCTTTTCTTAGTAGTAGGAAGTCAGAGATTTGCATATACTTATACCTTCCAACATATAAACCCTTGCTACTACAATTTTTTCTGGACCACCATTACTACCCTCATTGTACAGATAACTTTTATTCACGTGAGCCACCAAGAGAAACTTAGATCTCCTGGTCATAACTCATTTGTTATTTCAGTACTGCATCAAAATTACTACTTGTTCATTAGACTTCATTGCTTTTCCTTTATTTGAGGACTTTCCTTTAGCAAATATCCTCACTATCTAATTAATCACCAACTTTCCTTTTACTAAATCTTTCTTCTTAGCCATCCAACTTGACCACATTTATCCCTTCAGCTACTTCCCAGTTACCTGCTCCCCTTTATATCAAACCTCTCCTACAAAGCTGTCTCTAGTTCTTTTTCACACATTTTACGTGGTTCCCACCTTTTCATTAAATGCAATCTTTTCAGTTACCAGTGATCTTCATGTTGCTAAATTCAATTATCAATCCTCACATCAAATCACGTGTCTTTTAGAATGATGTCTCAAAATTGCCATTTCTTCATGTCGAACCACATTGTTGATTGGCTTATAGAAACATGGACTGTCTCAGTTTTCCTGCCATCTCACTAGTTTATCAGTCTCCTTTCTGAAGTGTTCCTCCTCTTTCTGGAAGGATTGACAAAGGAATTAATTCAGTCACAATCCTCGTTCTTCTCTTTTTCTCTCTCTATATTCAAATTCTTGGTGATCTTAATTTAATTTCAGGTTGAAATATTTGTTTTCACCTTCCCCAGGTGACTTATCCCCTTGTTTTTCCCCTTGTTTTATTTCCTAGTGTTCTCTTCCTTGCCCTCTCTGTTTCTCTCTACTAGCTTCCTTGCTTGGGCTGGAGGTTTGTTAGGAATGACCCTAACTTTGGAATTTGACATTTGTGATTTCTTCTGCCTAGAATGTCTTCCCCACAGAGATCTGAATGGTTTTGTCCCTCACCTCCTTCAAACACTTGTTCAAATATAACTTTCCCAGTGTAATGTGTTCTGACTAATCTATTTAAAATTGCCCCCCTCACTTTCACCTTGACATTTAACAGTATACCTGTCCTGGTTTATTTTTTTCATAACATTTAAAACCTAACTCATGATACATTTTACTTACTTATTTTTAATTTCTTTGTCCACCCAATAGAATACAAATGCTATAAGACAAGGGATTCTTTTCTTTTTCTTTTGTTCACTGATTCATCTCCAGTGCTTAGAAAAATATGTGGTAAATCATAGGTATTAAGACTTGTTGGGTAAAACAATTAATAAATGGAACATTTCTGTCACTTTGCTTCTGTCAACAAATGAGTGGAACACTTCTGTCAACAAGATGGGTTTCAACAAGAAGAAATGGCGATTTTGAGAAATCCTACTGTAAGGACCATGTAGCTTGATAATGAAGATTGACCATTGAATTTGACAATGTGAAGACAACTGTTAACTTTGCAAATGTGTATTTAGTGAAGAGGTGAGAACCAAATAAAATGTGTGAGGTGGAGCCCAAGGCAGCTGAAAAGTCTTAATTTTCCTGTAGCATTCAGTATAGTTGTCACTTTTTCCAGCAAGTCTTACCTAACTTTGCATGACCGGGTTTCATTGTGAGGTGCTTTTCTTTTAATAAGAATTATGCTACATGCATTTTTACTGCTTTTCTAATTGCCTTTTCTTTCTGTGGACCTGAGTTGTAGGCTAAGAGAGAATAGAAACAGTCTTATTTGTTGATCATGTTATAGAAAGTATTTGGAAGAGTTACTGTGAAAATTAGATATTACACTCAACAGACTTTAATATATGCCTTGCAATTGGCTGGAAAGAGATACAAAAAGTACTTTCAAAAGTGATTGAACTATTTTAATTTATATAACTTCTTGAGAAATGCTCCTTGTGTAAAAACTGCTACTTGAAAAGAAGAGATTTGTTATATCAGTTATATTCCCAGACCTTTCAAGAAGTGTCAGGGAAGCCAGATCTCATGGCTTACAGCACAGTGGGAAGAACCTCCATTGGTGTGGAGGTGGAGGGTTGAATGTGTGCAACAGAGCTGCTATGTAACGTGTGTAAGATGTGCTGAAACTTTGCCTTTACAACAAAGGAGACAGAGCCACTTGTCCACGTGAAAGATAAGGATGTAATGCTGGTGGTGAATAGATCATACATCTAATTTTAATAGTCAATTTGGAAATGTGATTAGTTTCAATCTTAACATTAAAATTATGTCTTACATCTGTTACTGAATCCAAGTTATCATACAAAAAAATGCAAACTGAAAGGGCCTTAATTTTTTAAAAGAAATCACTATGAAAAAATTAAATTTCAAAATGCCCATTTCAGGATTCTTAAGTTTGTTTGCCTCAGTAGACAGTAAGATCATACTAAAAACATAAATTGTGTTATAATTTGTATAATTATTAAACATATTCAAAATAAAAATAGGAAAACAGAGAAAATATAAGTGAAAAAAGTTAAATTAATAGAAGCTAATGAAACTGATACTACTATTGCCAATATTTGAATATATTCTCTTTCTGTGTTTCTATTTTATACATTAGGATAGTGCTACTTAAGTAGTATTTTAATATTTTCCCTCAAAAGACTATATTGTAGACATTTTCTCAAATCATAAAATATTCTTTGTAACATAATTTTAGTTTGAATATATCATGCCATAATTTAATATTTTTCTATTTTTTGACATTCATATTGCTTTAACATTTTTTCTATTGCATACAAAAGGCTTTGATAAACATATTTTTGCATGAATCTTTGTATACATCCTTAGATTTGTGATACAGAGAATATTACATATGTAACTTCTGGGTCAAATAACTTAAATACACTTAAAGTGTCAAATTGCCATTCTCAGAGACTGTGTCAACATTCTTAATAATACCTTGGGTGAGCTAAAAATACCTTGCCTTTTAAAAATCTCTTGTTTTTGCTATTTTAAGTCTCACTTTTATCTAGTAGTTATTTATGAGATCGTCATTTTCTAAATGGTTAGTTTAAGCATACCTTGTAAATTGATGAGTCCTTTATATTACCATTTGGTGAAGTACCTGTTTTTTGCCCAATTTTCTCTGTGGCTTCATTCATCTCTTTTTTATTTACAAATTTACATTAAGGATGCTATTCTCACACTTATGTTACAATCATTTTTCCATTTGTTACTCCTCTTTCATTTCTATTTACAGTCTCTTTTGAAGTAGTGCTTTACTTTTTAAAAATAAATTTGTTACTCACTTTTGTATTGTTTCTTTCCATTGGTTTAACACTTAGAATTTGTTTACCACCTCATTTGATTTGTACGAAGTTTATGTGTCAGACACTGTTCTTTACAATATGTTGACTCCTCTAAACCTCACAAAATATCTGTATGAAGCCACTATTTTTGTTCATGTTTTTAGATGAGTAAACTTAGGAGCATAAATAGTAAATGATTTCACTAAAGTCACAACAGTATGTAAATTGCTGACCACAATTTCAATACAGGCAGTCCAATGCAATATTCCATGTGCCTAACCAGTATAATGAACTGCTTATATTTTCTCCTATTTAACTACATGATTTTATTTCTTAAATATTAATTGTTACTCCTTTTGATTAATGATATATGTTATGAGTAGGTTATTTAAGTTTCTTCTTTCTTCATTTGGAGGAATTATGGTACCAAGACTATGTTTGATTAATTTATTTTTGCACTTTGATAAAATATGATTCTCTGACTATATACTGATTTCTATGTAGTACAAATTTTGCTCCTTGAATTTCTATTTAGTTTTCTTTTTAACTATTTTTTTATTATACTTTAAGTTCTGGGGTACATGTGCATAACTTGCAGGTTTTTAAAATAGGCATACACGTGCCATGGTGGTTGCTGCATCCATCACCCCGTCGTCTACATTAGGTATTTCTCCTGATGCTATCCCTCCTCTAAGTCCCCACCCCTTGCTTTCCCTTCTTAGCTCCCCAACCCCCGACAGGTCCCAGTATGTGATGTTCTCCTCCCTGTGTCGATATGTTCTCATTGTTCAGCAACCACTTATGAGTTGGTTTTCTGTTCTTGCATCAGTTTGCTGAGAATGATAGTTTCCAGCTTTATCCAAGTCCCTGCAAAGAACGTGAACTCATCCTTTGTGATGGCTGCATAGTATTCCATGGTGTATATGTGCCACATTTTCTTGATCTAGTCTATTGTTGATGGGCATTTGAGTTGGTTGCAAGTCTTTGTTACTGTGAACAGTACTGCAATAAACATATGTGTGCATGTGTCTTTATAATAGAATGTTTTATACTCCTTTGGGTATATGCCCAGCAATGGAACTGCTGGGTCAAAGAGCATTTCTATTTCTAGTTCCTTGAGGAATCGCCACACTGTCTTCCACAATGGTTGAACTAATTTACACTCCCACCAACAGTGTAAAAGCATTCATGTTTCTCCACTTCCTCTTCAGCATCTGTTGTCTCCTGATTTTTTAATGATCGACATTCTAACTGGTGTGAGATGGTTTCTCAATGTGGTTTTGATTTGCATTTCTCTAACGACCAGTGAGGAGCTTTTTTACTTATGTTTGTTTGCATAAATGTATTCTTTTGAGAAATATCCTTCGCCTACTTTTTAACTGAGTTGTTTTTTTTTCTTGTAAATTTCCTTAAGTTCTTTGTAGATTCTGGATATTAGTTCTTTGTCAGATGGGTAGATTGCAAAACTTTTTCCTGTTCTGTTGGTTGCCTATTCATTCTAATCATAGTTTTGCTGTGCAGAAACTCTTTAGTTTGATTAGATCCCATTTGTCTATTTTCACTTTTGTTGCCATTGCTTTGGTGTTTTATTCATGAATTATTTGCCCATGCCTATGTCCTGAATGCTATTGCTTTGGTTTTCTTCTAGGATTTTTATGGTGTTAAGTCTTATGTTTAAATCTTTAATACATCTGGAGTTAATTTTTGTGTAAGGTGTAAGGAAGAGATACAGTTTCAGCTTTCTGCGTATGGGTAGCCAGTTTTCCCAATACCATTTATTAAATAGGGAATCCTTTCCCCATTGCTTATTTTTGTCAGGTTTGTCAAAGATCAGATGGTTTTAGATGTGTGGCATTATTTGTGAGGCCTCTGCTTTGTTCCATTGTTCTACATATCTGGTTTGGTACCAGTAGCATGCTGTTTTGATTACTGTAGCCTTGTAATATAGTTTGAAGTCAGGTAGTGTGATGCCTCTAGCTTTTTTTGATTAGGATTGTCTTGGCTATGTGGGCTATTTTTTGATACCATATGAAGTTTAAGGTGTTTTTTCCAGTTCTGTCAAGAAGGTCAATGGTAGCTTGATGAGGAAAGCATTGAATCTATAAATTACTTTTGACAATATGGCCATTTTCATGATATAATTCTTCCTAACCATGAGCATGGAATGTTTTTCCATCTGTTTGTGTCCTCTCTTATTTCCTTGAGCAGTGGTTTGTAGTTCTCCTTGAAGAGATCTTTCACATCCCTTGTTAGTTGTATTCCTAGGTATTTTATTCTCTTTGTAGGAATTGTGAATGGGAGTTCACTCATGATTTCACTTTCTGTTTGTCTATTACTGGTGTATAGGAATGCTTGTGATTTCTGCACGTTGATTTTGTATCCTGAGACTTTGCTGAAGTTGCTTATCAGCTTAAGGAGATTTTGGAATGCGAAGATGGGGTCTTCTAAATATACAATCATGTCGTCTGCAAACAGAGACAATTTGATTTCCTATTTTCCTAATTGAATACCCTTTATTTCTTTTTCTTACCTGATTTCCCTGGCCAGAACTTCCAGTACTATGCTGAAGAGGAGTGGTGAGAGTGGGCATCATTGTCTTGTGGCAGTTTTCAAAGGGAATGCTTTCAGTTTTTGCCCATTCAATATAATATTGGCTGTGGGTTTGTCATAAATAGCTTTTATTATTTTGAGATACGTTCCATCAATACCTAGTTTATTGAGACTTTTTAGCATAAAGGGCTGTTGAATTTTGTCGAAGGCCTTCTCTGCATCTGTTGAGATAGTCATGTAGTGTTTGTCTTTGGTTTTGTTTATGTGGTGGATTATGTTTATAGACTTGCATATGTTGAACCATCCTTGTATCTCTGGGATAAAGTGGACTTGATCATGAGATCATGATGGATAAGCTTTTTGATGTGCTGTGGGATACGGTTTGCCAGTATTTTATTGAAGATTTTTGCATCAATGTTCATCATGGATATTGACGTGAAATTTTCTTTTTTAGTTGTATCTCTGCCAGGTTTTAGTCCCAGGATGATGTTGGTCTCATAAAATGAGTTAGGGAGGATTCCCTCTTTTTGTATCGTTTGGAATCGTTTTGGAAGGAATGGTACCAGCTCTTCTTGGTACCTCTGGTAGAATTCGGCTGTGATCCCTTCTGGTTCTGGACTTTTTTTGGGTGGTAGGCTATTAATTTCTGCCTCAATTTCAGCCCTTATTATTGGTCTATACATGGATTCAACTTCATTCTGCTTTAGTCCTGGGAGGGTGTAAGTATCCAGGAATTTATCCATTTCTTCTAGATTTACTGGTTTATTTGCATAGAGGTGTTTGTAGTATTCTCTGATGGTAGTTTGTTTTCCTGTGGGATCCGTGGTGATATCCCCTTTATCATTTTTTATGGCATCTATTTGATTCTTCTTTCTTTTCTTATTTATTATTCTGGCTAGCGGTCTATCTATTTTGTTGATCTTTTCAAAAAAACCAGCTGCTGGATTTGTTGATTTTTTTGAAGGGTGTTTTGCATCTCTATCTCCTTTGGTTCTTTTCTGATCTTAGTTATTTCTTGTCTTCTGCTAGCTTTTGAATTTGTTTGATCTTGCTCCTCTAGTTCTTTTAATCATGACATTAGGGTATCGATTTTAGATTTTTCCTCATTTCTCTTGTGGGCATTTAGTGCTATAAATTTCCCTGTAGACACTGCTTTAAATGTGTCCCATAGATTCCTGTATCTTGTTTCTTCATTCTCATTGGTTTCGAAGAATATTTTTATCCCTGCCTTCATTTTATTATTTATCAAGTACTCATTCAGGAGCAGGTTGTTCAGTTTCACTATTAAACAATCACCAAAACTATTGCATTTTTAAATGTTTTCATTTTTAAATTAATATTTCCCCTTCAATTACTATCTTAATAAAAAAATCTTTGGTTATTCTGGAGTTTTATGAGTTTTTAAACTTATTATTACACTTAGAAATACTTGTCAAGATGAGTTTCCATTAAAATTTTGCTTTCAATTTACTTGAAATAGATTAACTGAAGGACAGTTCACACTTTATTATGTTATTTTCCCAATTCAGAATGTGGTACAGAACTCCCAATTATTCAAGATTTATTTTATATACTTATCTAATATATTATACTTTTTATATAGAGTTCCTGTGTGTGTGTGTGTGTGTGTATACCTGTAATAGATACATATATATAAAATCGATATCTATCTATCTATATAATATATACACACACACACATACATACATATATGTACATTTGTGTGTGTGTATGTATATATATCTATGTATATATCTATATATATACACATATATATATCGATATATATATCGATATATATCGATATATATATCGATATATATATCGATATATATATCGATATATATACACATATATATCAATATATATACATATATATCTATATATATCATATATATGTATATAGATATAGATATATATCTATATATAGCTATTATATGTATCTATAGTATATAATAGATATATATATATCTATATCTATTGTATATATATACACACACACACACATATACTCACACACACAAATGTACATGTATGTAAATAAATACATTTATAGGAGTATATGTGGATGGGGTGGATATATACACAAATATATATATGTATTAATTATTTATTATAACTGTTCTGCAATTGTCCAACCTAATGACTCTATTATTCATCTTAATTTAGATTCCCACACTTGGCTGTGATAATTGATTTGTGTATCTATTCTCTCCAAAACTGGGGAAATATTAGGACAGAGTTGTTACACCATATATATATATATATATATATATATATATATATATATAGTTTTTCTTTTCTCTTTTTCTTATTGTACTTTAGGTTCTGGGGTACATGTGTAGATCATCCAGGATTGTTGCATAGGTACATACATGGCAATGTGGTTTGCTGCCTCCATCCCCCTGTCACCTGTATCTGGCTTTTCTCCCCATGTTATCCCTCCCCAACTCCCCACCCCCCTCTGTCCCACCCCTGGTTGCCCCCAACAGACCCCAGTGTGTGATGCTGCCCTCCCTGTATCCATGTGTTTTCACTGTTCAACACCCGCCTATGAATGAGAACATTCGGTTACACCATATTTTATAACCCCTCAGTACCTACGGGCACAGTAAATATTTCTTAAATGAATGAATGGTTTCTTCTCCCTGTTTAAAGTAGAAATATTTAGAAATATTTTGCCCTTTTTTGTCCACATATATTTAACAATCTACTTGTAAATCACCAGAAGTAATATATTTGATTGGAACCTGCAGTGCATTTCTACAAATTATTTTTTTGACAAAGAATAAAATAATTTGAATTGGAGGGTTATCTTTAAAATATTAAATACTGTTATTCTTAAAATAAATTGAGAAAGGTTTTAAGTATAGTCAGAATAGACACCCCCTGTACACAGAAGATTTCTATTTCTTGACCTGTGATTGTTGCTCTCATGAATTTGAAAAAATTAAAAACAGCAAGAGTTTTTGTTTAATAGATGCAAGATTTCTTTAGAGGTGCTTATTTTTGTTTGTTTGTTTGTTGCAGCATACAAACCTTCTAAATTTCAGTAATTAACATAAAATTTGATTTCAGGAAAACACAACCTTAAATAGCTATGGGGAAAATGTTTTGAAATTGCTTTAGTGTTACTATTTTCCACTTATGAAGATAAACAAAACTGAGCACATTATCATAAATATATATATAAATCTAAAATGTATTTCATAATGTGTATATATATATATATATATACATGCATACATATTATGTGCTATATATAAATATAAGTTAAATAAAAGTATTTTTTCATCTGAAAGCAAAAAACTCTTTAATTCTCTGGTGTGTGTTTGTAGTAGGTTAGCATTTTATGTCAGCATTGCTTTGGGAGCTCAACTGAATTTCCTTTGAAATTCCCGTGTGTCATAACCTGAAGAGTATCACAAATTTGAGAAAGATTTGTGGTCATAGAGAACATTCATGGCACATTAAATATGTGCATGTGGGTGAGAGAGAGAGAGAAAGGAGAAAGAGTGTGTGTTTCTGTTTATGTGGGTATCTTTGAATTTACTAACTGTATGTTATTTTATTTTTTAACCCTATAGACTCTGATGTTTTTCCAGTCATGTTTTATTTGTGTGGCTTTTTTAAACTTTATTTTTTTTAACATTTAGTTTCATGGGTACATGTGCAGGATTTTTGTATTCATAAATTGTGTATCACAGGGATTTGATGGGTATCACACAGATTATTTCATCATCCAGGTAATAAGCATAGTATTCAACAGGCAGTTTTTTAAGCCTCATCCTCCTTGCACCCTCTACACTCACATCGGCCCCAGTGTCTGTTGTTCCTATCTTTGTGTCCATGTATACTCAGTGTATATAGTACCCACTTATAAGTGAGAACACGTGATATCTGGATTTCTGTTCCTGCACTAGTTTACTCCAGCTCTATTCATGTTGCTGCCAAGAATATAGTCTCATTCATTTTTATGGCTGTGTAGTATCTCATAGTATATATGTCCACATTTTCTTTATCCAGTGTACCGTTGATGGGCATTGAGATTGATTCCATGACTTTGCTGTTGTAAATGGTGCTGCAATGAACACATGCACAGTAGGAGTATCTCTTTTATCTCTACTCTAATAGGATCATCTCATTAGGCCAGGCCCAGCTAGTTAATTTCCTTTTTGTTTAACAGAAAGTTGACTGATTAGAGACCTTAATTACATCTTCAAGATACCTTTCCTCTTTTCTAATCTATTGGTTAAAAGCAAGTTGTTAGTCCTATCCATACTCAAGAGGCAGGGGTTACAGACAGGTGTGGATATCAGGAGCTAAAAATACCCAGGCCATTTTGTAATTCTGCCTGCCACACTCTCTGACTTCAGTTTGCAAATAATTTAAGAGGGAGAAAAGAATATCCTGTTTATGCTATCTTAATTTGTAATTTCTTACCTGTATTTTAACCAGCATGAAAGCACTATAGAAGCGATAATATCCTCTGTAATTATCAAATAATACCGTGGTTGTGAACATTTTCTTATCTTTGTGTAACTCAAAGGAAACTTTTGTGACCATTCTTCTATTAGGGTAATATTAATATACTTTGTAGAAGCATTCTTTACTTGACCTAATTCTGAATTGGTGCTTTGAAAAAGAGACCCAAATGTGGAGACACATGTTTATGATGTGAGGAATGATAAATCTTAAAAGATTTTTCTCATCATTTGGACTTTTATATTATTGTAACACTTTGCCATATCAGTCAAGGAATACTTGTTCCCCACTTGTGGTTTAGATTGCATAACACAAAAGTCTCTAATACTCTCAAATAATATTTTTCAGAATTTAAGATTATTTTATTTAATCTTTCAGGAAATAAAAAATATAGTCAAAATAATTTATTTTACTAGACAAGATTTCATTTAAAAATGCTAATAATTTACTGAAAATTATCATCAATAAACAGAATCTTAGTGTGTATTGAAATATGTCTACACTGGAATAATCTTTTATTTTGAATATTTATGCCTTAGACATTGCTAATTTATGCGTCTAGATAATTATCTTTAATATACAAAAAATTACAGTCATTTTTAGGCAAAACTTCATCATATTTAAACTTTTAAAATGTTTTAAGTTGATCGAATTGAATCTGTAATCACACCTTCAGCTCCCATTTCTCCTTTTTTGTTTCCAGGTTAAGCTGTAATAGAAATTCAGTTTATGAGACAAAATGGAAGTTCTGCCACTGAATACTCCTTGAACTTGGAACTCTTCTGAATAGGCCAAAACGATGAAAACTTTGACTATATAAACGACTTTTGTCATCACAGGTTGGGTATTATGTTCTCCTGTATTGTAAAACCAACATCATCTAAAAGATTGTGCATGATTATAAACAACCTTTCCAAATAAAATCAGAACTTCTTCCTGTGCCAGCATCATGAAACGTTCATATTATTGTGATGAGAGTGTTATAAGTGGATGAGCATTATTTGTTCATCAGGGATTCTTTTTCTTCCCTAAAATTTAGAAGATTTTAAAAGTAGTATTGATCTAAACACTTTCTTCCAGCCCATGTTGCTTTCTCTTTAAACTTTGCTGCCCATTAATGGCTCTTGAATTGATAGCCATTGTTTGTAACTCCCACTGTGGTCAATCATCAGACAATAGAACTTAGAACAATAGGAAATATTTGTTAATATGATTCTTTGATCCACTCAAAAAGTACAAGGACTTTTAAGTGTAACATCTAATACATGTGGATTTAATTTTAAAAGAAAATTTTTAAATTTTAAAAATTTAATTTTTAAAAGAAAGCCTAATATGAAAACTCAACAATTCATAAGAGCCACCATACTCAGAAGATAAAGTCTTTTAAAGAATTTGGCGTGCAGAAAGAGAGCACAGATTATTACACATTGTTAAAGCAGTGGAATCTAGCAGATAGTAGTCCTAGAGCTTTCTGGGTGTCTACAAAGACATAACATTATTTAGTCTCAATGCGAGTGGCTATTGAAACCTCTCTCACCTTACAGATTATTTTTCATAATAAACAAAATTCTGAATTAGACCTTGGAAATTCTTTTTAAAATAAAAGTATGTTCTTAGAAAAGAGTAGCAGGTCACACATAAAGGCAATTGATAAACTATTCATCAGATTATGATAGCAGATGCCATTGAGGGAAAGAGAAGGATTCTACTTTGTCCCCTTGTAGAGAAGATAAGAGCCATACATTGTAAAATATCTGTGCCATCTATACTCATTTTGTGCTTTCCTCTTTTTGTCTACCAATCTATCATTGCATCTGATAGCACCCGTGTATTCCACAAAAGGTCAAGTACAACCTACATAGTTAGGCATACAAATAGCTTCATTGTCCCTCAAGAAGACAGAATCAAGAAGAGATTTACACAGAGCCAAAGTGAACTCATCCAATTTGAGCAGCTATTTCAGTGTCTTGGGATCCACAGCTTGGCCTAGAATTAGTGAAAGCTTTAATAAGGACACATCTTGTTGGCTGCAATGACTCCTTACTTAGGACAAAGAGGCGTGGTCAGACAAGGTAAGAACTGGATACTCTAAAGCCCGGGTCCAGGATGGGTCCTTGATTGCCCATGTTTGTAGTGGCGCTGTTCTCCTTATTTTTATACGTTTAAAAAATGTTCTGTTGCCTTATACATGTTTCTCTTAATTCACTAATTTATATTTATTAACTAGTATATCTTAATAGCTAATATTTTTTCTTTATTATAATAAACTTTTCTTGTGAATATTATACAACATCAATCAAAATATTTCTTTTTTTTTTTTTTTTTGAGATGGAGTCTCACTCTGTCATCCAGGCTGGAGTGCAGAAGTGCGAACTCTACTCACTCCAACCTCTGCCTTCTGGGTTCAAGCGATTCTCATGCCTCACCCTTCTGAGTAGCTGGGACTACAGGTGCGTGCCACTATGCCTGGCTAGTTTTTGTAGTTTTTGGGTAGACACAGGGTTTCACCATATT
>CAUYLG010052257.1:0-21259 GCA_963573385.1 Cacajao melanocephalus | reverse complement strand
CCTTCCTGTCTCCATTGTTAAGCACAATTATTGGCATAAAAGAGGTTTTTAATACCCATTTTTAGACTGCATTCTAGCCTGGGCAATAGAACAAGAATCCCGTTCTCGCTCCCTCTTTCTCTTCCTCTTTCTTTCTCTCTTACATTCTTTTTTTCTTTCTTTCACTCTCACTTTCTTTCCTCTCTTTTTCTTTCTTTCAAAAAAAATAAAAAAAAATAAATAAATAAAATAAAATAAATGGAAAACATCCAAAGTCAAACATGCATCTAATTTACCTAACCTGCCAAACAGCACAGCTTAGCCTGGCCTGCTAAATGCACTCAGAACACATTAGTCTACAGTTGGGCAAAATCACCTAGCACAAAACCTGTTTTATAGTAACGTACTGAATATCTCATGTAATTTATTGAACACTGACCTGAAAATGAAAACCGAAATGGTTTTATGGATACTCAAAGTATGGTTTCTACTGAATGGTTACTGCTTTCACACCATCGCAAGTCAGAACATTGTTCAGTCAAATCATCATAAGTTGGGGACTGTTTGCAGCAGGGGTCAGCAAACATTTTCTGTAAATGGCTAGACAGTAAGTGTTTTAGCCTTTGTGGACCATATGGGCTTTTTCTCAACAGCTTGACACGGCTGTTGGAGGTTTGAAAGCAGGAAGACAATATCACAATATCACAAGGCATGGCTATCTTTCCATAGAACTTGATTAGCAAAAACAGGCAGTCTGCTGGATGTGGCCCATCAGCTGCAGTTTACCCTGATCTACACGAAAGCATACGCTGGCATCATACAAATGTTAGAAACCACTGTAGTAAAAGAGAAAGAGATTTCAAGACTCTGTGAATGGTAGAGAGTATGCTCTGCATTCACCAAATCCCATTCCATCTCCACCTGAACATATGGGAAGACCACATTTCCCAGCCTCCTTTGGACTTAGCCGGAGTCTTGTGACTAATTCTGGCCAATAAGCTGTGTCCAGAGGCAAAGTCCACCATGTCCAGATCTGGCCCATAAGACTTCCTGCACACTGCTCCATTCTCTCTTCCCTCCCCTGCGGAATGGGTGCAAATAATCTAATGGAGGACTATAGGGCCCTTCAAGTTGATGCACTCACTTGATGGAGCAAGCCTGGATCCCTGAATAACTCTGTGGAGGAGAGTCCTCCCCACCCCTACCATGACCTCATAATGGACTGTGAAGGGTTGTAAAATACACCTGTGCTGTTAAGGCACTGAAATTCAGGGGTCATTAGCCTATCCTCTCTAATAATACCATGCCTGGGCTCAGATCTGGATAAAGGAAAGAAACTGAAAAATAAGTAGAGTTCTCTCCATGGCTAATCATGTCTGTTGTACCCACAGTTTTTGATTGGGGAAGAGGGGAATGAGGAGGTTTTGGTGTTCGCAGTCTTAGAACATTTGTGCATAGGAAGTGGTACTGCAGTTTGGGTCTGAGAAACGGGACCTTGAAGAGAGAGTCACTGTTAAGTAGGGTGGCAGAAAGCAGCAGATAACAGATAAGTAGCTTTTACAAAAATTGTCCATTGAGGCTGGGTGTGGTGGCTCACACCTGTAATCCCAGCACTTTGAGAGGACAAGGTCAGCAGATCACTTGAGGTCAGGAGTTGGCCAACATAGTGAAACCCCATCTCTACTAAAAATAGAAAAAATTAGCTGGATGTAGTGGTGCCTGCCTGTAATCCCAGCTACTTGGTAGACTGAGGCAGGAGAATCACTTGAACCTGGGAGGCAGACGTTGCAATGAGTCAAGATCATGCCACTGCACTCTAGCCTGTGACATAGTAAGACTCTGTCTCAAAACAAAACAAAAAAATGGTACATGAACTGCACCAAACTTGTAGCTAGGATTTGTACTTGGTATGACGGTTCATCTCTGAACTGGTTAAACGGATTTCTTTAAGCTGCCTAGAACCTCTCATTTCTCTCTCTCTCTCTCTCTCTCTCTCTTTGGCTATATAAAGTAGAATTTACTAAAGTTAAAATAATAAACCAGTACCCCAACCTCAGTGGCTTAGCAAAATGATTTTTCAGTTACATCCATGTCCATTCAGTATAAGCTAGTGAGGGCATGGTGCTTGGGCTCTGCTCCCAACAGTCATTCAAAATCCAGATCCCCATCATCTTGGGCATCTGCCCCACCCCCTCCTCCATCAGCTGAGAAATGGAAAAAGAAAATGGAGTGGGGGTGGCATGGGAGGTTTTGGAAGTCAGGCCTGATTATTGCACGCATTGCTTCAGCCCAAATTCCCTCACTCAGAACTCAGTTACACGGGCCCACCCAACTGCCAGGAAGGTTGCGAGATAGAGCCCAACCCTCCAGCCCAGGAAGAAAGCAAAATAGGATGTGCTGGACCTGTGGCCATCCTGGCTTCGTGGGAAAATACTTTGAGCATCCGGTAACCGAGTTTACAAACAAGTTTCTGAAACCAACCTGTTCTTAACTTGAAGCCTTGCTGGTGTTTTGTTTTGTTGAATAACTGTAAGCCTTTAGTAACACTTCCTGACATAATCCAACACCACAAAGAGGATGAGAGTTCTCACAGCTGATTGTGCTGCTGCAGGAAGCCCACAGGTGTTACTTTCTCTGTGGCGGGGAGTTTTGGTCTGAGGGCTCCCTACCTCTCTGGTCGCTCACCTTTTCTGCCTCTGCCTTTCCCTGCAGAGCCCAGTCTTCCTGGCCCTGGTCACTGGAGAATATGGAGTAAACTTTGCCGTCTTCTCAGAAGCAGGCTCTGCAGATTCTGAAGATAGGCACAGGCAAAAGAGATCTTCCTCTTGCTTAATTGGACTGTCAGTGATACAACAGTTTTTTTTGAATTGCACTTTAGGTTCTGGGGTACATGTGCAGATCATGCAGGACTGTTGCATAGGTACATACATGGCAAGGTGGTTTCCTGCCTCCATCCCCCTGCCATCTATATCTGGCATTTCTCCTCATGTCATCCCTCCCCAACCCCTGCTGTCCCTCCCCTAGCCCCCGCCAATAGGCCCCAGTGTGTGATGCTCCCCTCCCTGTGTCCATGTGTTCTCATTGTTCAGCACCCACTTATGAGTGAGAATATGCAGTAGTTGATTTTCTGTTCTTGTTTCAGTTTTCTAAGAATGATGGTTTCCAGATTCATCCATGTCCCTACAAAGGACACGAACTCATCATTGTTTATGGCTCCATAGTATTCCATGGTGTATATGTGCCACATTTTCCCTGTCCAGTCTATCATCAGTGGGCATTTGGGTTGGTTTCAGGTGATAAAACAATTTTTATGTGCTAAAGAACTAAAAGAACTCTCTCAGCTAGAGGAGGAGGGGAAGGAATAAGATAGTGAACAAGATGGTGACAGGGACAGAAAACTCTATCTTCCTACATAACATGACCATATTTAATGGCCTCTGGGTACATACAATTAACTGGCCCAAACAAATATATATTTTTTAAAGCCGGGGTCTTGCTGTTGCCCAGGCTGGAGTGCAGTGGCATGATCATGGCTCACTCCAGTCTCCAACTCCTGGGCTCAAGTGATCCTTCTGCCTCAGCTGCCAAGTAGCTGGGGGTACAGGCACATGCCACCACACCTGGCTAATTTCTTTTCCTTTTCTTTTTTTTCTTTTTAGAGACAGGTCTTACTTCGCTGCCCAGGCTGGTCTGGGACTTCTGGCTTCAAATGATCCTTCCACCTTGACCTCCTAACATGCTGGGATTACACATGAGCCACCTCGCTGGGCCCCAAAACAATTTTTTCTGAGAAGTAGCCCCATTGACCAAATGCATGCATTCCTTTTTTGGAGGTTATTGAGGGAGTTGGGCTACCAGATGCTGCTTGGAAATTTTCACTTGACTGTGTTTCACTGGAGGTTTGGGCGCTTTCCAGAGCATCGTAGGGAAAGGCATGTTACGTGAAATGCAACGTAGCAAAGGTTTGTCTGGTCTCCTTCCTGTACCCCCACTCCATATGCAGAGCCATCTTTGGAAGCCCTGTCTGTGGCAGCAAGAGGGGCAGTCAGCCCAACCCTTCACTCACCCCCAGTGGAAATGTCTCCTTTCCTTTGAGCTCAGCATTTGCGTGGGGCTCTGTGGCCATTCCCACTCAAAAGGATAGCTGGAATTCTGAAATCCTCAAGGTTAGGACCTGTTTCTATTCCCAGCAGCCAGCCCTGGATCAGGCACAAAGCAGGGGTGTGATGCTGTGCACTGAGCGGTGAACGAGTTTGCCTGCTGAGTGTGAGACATTTAGGTCACTCCAACTGAAGCCTAAGCTACCTCCCCCTGGACCTAAGGTGATCGGGGATTCTGCTGATACATAGAATTGAGTGAATTGTCACAGAAGCTCTTGTGTGCCAGCGAGTCAGTTTCACAGAGTGCTGGGGAACGGTGGGCTCATGACAGGGACTGAATCATGTTCGCTGCTGGAACAGCGAAGAAGGCGCTGGAGGGCCGTTGCTGCTGCATGTCTGGGGGAGGGCCTGAGGCTGCTGCAGGTCAGCAGAGCTGGCAGTCAGGGAGAAAACGGGGATGCAAAGCCGAGAAGAGCCAGGGCAGCCTGGAAATGCAAAGACCAAACAAAGCCCACAAAAGCCAATTGGATTCCGGGGGAATCAGCTGGCACCTGCGCATGCCTCACTACCTCCATCCTGATGGTGCAGGTGGCTTATAGCAGAAGCAGCTGGCACCCTTGGCCATGGATCTGCACACGTGCCTGCCCCAGGATGTGGAGAAGTCAAAGAAGATGATCCAGGCAAGAGTTAATTGTGCTGAGGGCAACTGCGAGGTTGACCAGTAGATCAGCTGGGCTGTTTTTAAGCAGAAGCAGGCCTCTGACTTCCAGACCCACACAGCAGCTATGTCCCTCTGTGTCCCTCTGCCTTGCAAATCTCTTTCCGTTTCTTCTGTGGCCAGCACTAAACCAGAACCAAACGTGGTGGGGCATTCTGAGAAACATCAGTAGACTCAGCTAAGCCGGCACAGTGTGAGGCCACGTATACTGTCTCTCAACTGCGTTATTCACATTCACGTAGCTACAGATGTTTAAATATTTTATCACAGGGGACTTTGGAAAGAGGCTTTTTAATGAAATACACTGAAGGTTTTTTTTTTTTTTTTTTTCCTCCCAGATACAGGGTCTTGCTCTGTTGCTCAGGCTGGAGGGGAGTAATACAATCAGAACTTACTTTAGTCTCCAGCACCTGGCTCAGACGATCCACCCGTCACAGTCCCCAGAGTAGCTGGGACTGCAGGCATGCATCACCATGCTCAGCTAATTTGTTTTTATTAATTTATTTTTCAAAGATGTGGATCTTGTTTTGTTGCCTACGCTGGTCTCAAACTTGTGTCTTTAAATGATCCTCCCACTTTGGCCTCCCAAATTTCTGGGATTAATTATGGTGCCCAGCCCCCACTGAAGTTTTGACTGATAAGAGAAGATAAAGTAAGTACCTTGGCCCCTCATGCCAACACTCTGTGGCCAGTAAATTCTGTTATTTATTTTTGTTGTTAGAGAAAAGAGGAAGGGAAAGAGAAGGACAAAGATGGTAAAAAAAAGAAATAAAGATTTCTGTTGAATCTTGAACTGGGTTTAAAAAGCTTATTTTCCATTCTGAGTGTGTGGGAGATGGGACAAGTCTAGGTGGCTTTAGCCCAGTATTTGATATTCAAATGTCTGCAGAGTGGGTGGAGTGAGCTTGCAGGGGCAGGAGTGAGGGAATTGAATCCCTGCTGAGCTTGGAGGTTCTAGAGAAGATGAAAATCGATCAAATGAAACTGGAAAACCAATTTTTTACATGAAGTATTAGTAATTAAGTGGTCATTTTTATAAACACAGTGTGTTTTTAAAAAGTATTTATTCCACAGTTAACTTTGAATGCATCAAAATGTATCCATAAGTTCAAATTTGCTGATCATAATGTTTGAATTGTCTATATTCAAACTGAGTTTTTTGTTTGTTTACCCTACCAGTTAGAGAGGTATGTTCAAATCTCTGTTTCCATCTGTGAAATTTTGCTCCATAGATTTTGATCCTATGTTAATAGCTACATAAAACTTTAGAACTACTATGTCTTTCTGAATCTTTTTGTCATTCAAAATATCCCTCTCTTCTAGCTCTAGCTATGCTTTCCACATTGAAGTCTGCTTTTTTTTTTTTTTTTTTTTTTTTGAGATGAAGTCTTGCTCTGTTGCCCAGGCTGGAGTGCAATAGTGCAATCTCAGCTCACTGCAACCTCCGCCTCCCAGGTTCAAGCAGTTCTCCTGCCTCAGCCTCCCGAGTAGCTGAGATTACAGGCATGCACCACCACACCCGGCTAATTTTTTATTTTTAGTAGAGATGGGGTTTCACCATGTTGGCCAGGCTGGTCTCGAACTCCTGACCTCAGGTGATCCGCCCGCGTCAGCATCCCAAAGTGTGGGATTACAGGCGTGAGCCACCACGCCAAAGTCTGCTTTTATCTTAGTAGAGGGACTTCAGTTTCCTCTGGTTTAGTGTTTGTGTGCCAGATCTTTTTCCTTCTTTTTATTTGTCATCTGTCTTTGCAGTTGTCCCATCTTCTTATGCTTGATTATTTTGGGTGGTACCCTGGACAAATATTTGAAAAAAACTATTTGAGGATGAGGAAGATGTTATCTTCCAAACTCCAAAAGGGAGTTTCCTTTTCTTCTGCCAGGTGTCTGGGTGTACTTGATATCTGCGATTGTCATGATTCCAAGCTGAGTTGCAAACCCCTCAGGGCTGCTCTGTGGACTCCTAATGCAGAGCCTGAGGGTGTACGAGGTCCTTTTGCTCTTGCAGAGGCTTAGACCTCAATCCTTGTCACTCTAGCCCTGTGATGTTGGAAAAAGAGCTGCTTAACCATCAACCGTCTCTTCCAGAGTTGGCAGAAGCCCCAGGAGTAAAGCATCCGCATTGCAGGGCTCATCTGCTTGGGCGCTGTCTTCCTCTATGTAGTGGCTTAGCAGTTATTAACTGTTGCATTATTGCGTTTGCTTTCTTTCTTTTTTTGAGACATAGTCTCGCTCAATTGCCCAGGCTGGAGTGCAATTGTATGATCTCAACTCACTGCAACCTCCACCTCCCGGGTTCAAGTGATTCTCCTGCCTCAGCCTCCCAAGTAGCTGGGATTATAAGTATGCACCACACACCCAGCTAATTTTTGGTATTTTTAGTAGAGAGGGAGTTTCACAATGTCGGCCAGGCTGGTCTCAAACTCCTGGCCTCAAGTGATCCATCTGCTTCGGCTTCCCAAAGTTCTGGGACTACAGGCATAGGCCACTGTGCCAGGCTTGGGTTAGCTTTCTAATACTTTCAAGCATATTTGCCAAATATTTTGTCTGAAATTTTTAGCTGGCCTTGGTGGGAGAGTTGATTCAAATTTCCCAGCCATCTTCCTTTACCAGAAGCGGAAGTTCCTTGTTTATTTTCTGCAGGAAAAACTCCTTCCTCTGGCATAGTTAACTGGTGTTTTCTTTATGATTTTATGTTTTGCTTCAGAGGCTGATGGTTATGGAATATTGAAATTTTACTTTATCATTTTTGTTTAATAGAACGCATAGTAGACCTGTAAAAGATTCTGGACATGTAAAACATGTCGTATAATTCTGTAGTTGTTAAAGAGGGGTGATTTTATGAAAGTCGGAAATGCTGTGCTACAAAGAATTCTCTTATTTAACAATATATGTTATCTTAATGTCACTTGTTTTTACAAAGCTTATAGATAATGCACATCACAATAGACACTTGAAAAGTAAGTTTTTATTATCTATGATACGCATATTAGTCTGTTCTCACACTGCTATAAAGACATACTGGAGACTAGGTAATTTATAAAGGAAAGAGGTTTAATTGACTCACAGGTCCGCATGGCTGAGGCCTCAGGAAAGTTACAGTCAGGGCAGAAAGGAAAGCAGGCACCTTCTTCACAGGCATCAGGAGAGAGTGTGAGCACATGGAGAAACTGTCAAACACTAATAAAACCATCAGATCTCATGAGAACTCACTCGCTATCATGAGAACAGCATGGGAGAAATCACCCCATCATCAAATCACCTCCCACCACGTCCCTCCGTCGACACTTGGGGATTATGGGGATTACAATTCAGGATGACATTTGGGTGGGGACACAGAGCCAAACCATATCAATATGTTAACAAATGTTCATTTTAACAAAAATTTAGCTAGACAGGAGCAATTCCCTCAAGAGATCTATTGTATATCATGGTGAGTAAGTTAATAATAATATATAGTATATTTGAAAATTGCAGGCTGGGCATGGTGGCTCATGCCTGTAATCCCAGCACTTTGGGAAGCCGAGGTGGGCAGATCACTTGAGGTCAGGAGTTGGAGACCAGCCTGGCCAACATGATAAAGCCCCATCTCTACTAAAAATACAAAAGTTAGCCAGGCATGGTTGCAGGCACCTGTCATCTCAACTTCTCAGGAGGATAAGGCAGGAGAACTGCTTGAACCCAGGAAGTGGAGGTTGCAGTGAATGGAGATCGCGCCACCACACTCCAGCCTGGGGACAGAACGAGACCACATCTTGAAAAAAAAAAAGAGAAAGAAAAGCGCTAAGTGAGTAGATTTTTAAGTTCTCATACAAATGTTAAAAGCTTGATTTAGCCATTCCACAATGTATACATATATCAGAACCCCACATTGTAGCCATAAAATATACAGTTTTGTCAATTAAAATATAAGTAGAAAGTAAAAATATAAAATTTAACCAAGATGCTTAATGATCTGACAAAGGAACAGGAATTCTGGCCTATTTGGGAAAGTTGGTCTTGAACAGAGAACCTGGGTCCCTGCTGTCCTGGGGCATTCATTCATAGGGCGGGAACCCTCCCCACTTTCCCCGCGGGGAAGATCTGGTAGAGACAGGGCTGCCCGCTGGGCTCTGGGTCCCAGCCAGAGGGCCTCACTATGCTCTCGACAGGGACCAGGACTGGCAGCCGCGGATCCCTGCATGAAACTGGCAGGGCGCTGCTTCATCAGCAGCTCCTTTTACTGTTAGCCTGGGAATTTCCAAACGAAACACACAAGGAGGACATCTGTTTCCCAGGTTCCCCTGTTTGAGCAGTGAATATGGTGATTTTGTTTGAGAAAGGAAAAAGAGAAAGCCAGTTATGAGCTCAGTTTTGAGAGCCTGGTCATGTTTCTGCATCATTGAGTTTGCTCCTGTAATATTTACTCCTTTGCGATTGATTTTTTTTTTATTTCAATTAAATGAATGTTAGGCAATTTCAATTCATGATGTTTCTCTAGCCTAGGACTCTCTGTGAACCACAGACAGACCTTTTCTATCCATCTGCCTTTTAGACACCTCCACTTAGATACTGGCCACCTCACCTCAAACTCAGCGTGCACCTCACCCAAGTCACATCTCCCCCAACCCGGTCCTCTTCTGACTCTTTGTCCTCTCTTTCCCTGAGATGAAGCCAGCCTTAAATGCTTTTCCCACAGTGCATGAGGGGCCATTGTGCTCAGAGTGCAGGTGCCATAGAGGCCATTTGAATGTGCCCATCAAAGTATCCACACACCTGTGGATGAGCTTCCTGCCAAACCAGAGGGAATTATGCACAAAACTCCACTCTTTTGGGTCATTATTATTATTATTTTTGAGACAGTATCTCTTTCACTCAGGCCAGAGCTCATTGCAACCTTGACCTTTCATGCTTAAGCAGTCCTCCCACTTCAGCCTCCTGAGTAGCTGGAACTACAGGCACACGCCACAATGCCTGGCTAATTTTTGTATTGTTTATAGAGATGGGGTCTCACCACGTTGCCCAGCTGGACTTGAATTCCTAGGCTCAAGCGATCCACCTATCTTGGCCTCTCAAAGTGCTGGGATTACAGGCGTGAGCCACCGTGCCCAGCCAACTCCATTCTTGTAATAGACATTGTTAAGGGTCTACAAAAAGTCATTCATTTCATATTCCATATTCCAGTTAAAAATCATATTTAACTAAAAGTAATGGGGTACTCTCTTCCTCATTCCTCCCTGCCCTTCCTAATACTTGCCCTGGAACATTCTCTGGGGCCTAGGCTGCTGTCTCCACCAGTCATCCTCATAATGACTTGTGACTAAAGAACAGACCCTTGCTAGGCCATTCTCATTTACAGTGACAGAAGTGACTTCTCTGATCAAGAACTTTTCCAGATAAATGGAGACTAAAGGAACACAACCACTAAAGGCAACATGTGATCCTATGCTGGGCTCCAGGCCAGGTGAAGAACATTAATGGAACAAGTGGCAAACTTTGGATGAGGCCTGAAGATTGGATACCAATGTTGTGTCCATGCTACGTTCCTGATGTTGATCATTATACTGTGATTATGCAGGATGATGACATTGTTTTTAGGAAATCACACTCAAGTCTTTAGAGATAAAGCGGTGTTGTGCCTGCAGCTTATCCTCAAATGTTTCAGGAAGAAAGCAAATGTGTGTTGACCCACGTGGGTGTGAAGTGTGTGTATGTTTGCACACACACACAGAGGGCGAAAGGATGCATGATACAGCAAGGTAATTAATTGTTTGCATTTGACCAATCTTAAAAAAAAAATCGGCTGAGCATGGTGGTTCATGCCTGTAATCCCAGCGCTTTGGGAGGCTGAGGTGGGTAGATCACCCGAGGTAAGGAGTTTGAGACCACAATGTCCTACATGGTGAAACCCCGTTTCTACCAAAAATACAAAAGTTAGCCAGGCATGGTGGCGGGCACCCGTAATCCCAGCTACTCAAGAGGCTGAGGCAGGAGAATTACTTGAACCTGGGGGGCAGAGGTTGCAGTGAGCTGAGATCACATAATTGCACTCCAGCCTGGGAGACAGAGCGAGACTCTGTCTTAAAAAAAAAAAAAAAGAAAAGAAAAAGAAAAAAAAAATCTTAACAGGTACGAAGACTAACCAGGTAGTGACCTCCAAACTTGGAGTACTTCTGGGCCTCTCGGGTACAGTCTATGCCAAATTCAAGTTCTACAGTTGGGTTTCCAGAGAGGCTTAGCTCTCTCCTTCTTTCAAGCCAGATTTTCCACATTCCCTTCACCTGGCTAAACAGATAATGTCTTCCTCTCCTGGTGAGGTCTCCCAGTGACCTGAGAGGCCGTATCTATATCTACTACCAAACTGTCATGTAGAAGCTTGCTTTCCTATTTACTATCTCGCTGGGTTCCACTTTTTCTCTCTACTAAAAGCGCCAAAGGCTGGGTTTGTCCATTGCAACGTGTATCAGGCAGGATCCGTGCAGTAGGTCATGCTGCACTAACAAACTGCCCCTGAAGCTCAATTACTTAACTTTGTTCATTATAACTTGTGAATTGATTTCTCATTCATGCCACATATCCAGTATGGCAAGTGAGGGCATCTCTGTTCATTGTAGTCACTTAGGAGCCCTGGGTGATGGAGGCTCTATCTTGTCATCTTGTCTCACGCTTCCAAAATCACCACAGCAGATTAAAGGAAGTGTGGTACATTACTCACTCTTTCACTCCTTAAAGTTTCTTTCTTTCTTCCTATCTTTTTTTTCTTTTTGGAGATGGAGTCTTGCTCTGTCGTCCAGGCTGGAGTGCAGTGGCTCTGTCTCAGCTCACTGCAATCTCCACCTCCCAGGTTCAAGCAACTCTCCCGCCTCAGCCTTCCAAGTAGCTGGGATTACAGGTGTGTGCCACCAATCCTGGCTATTGTTTGTATTTTTAGTAGAAATGGGGTTTCACCATGTTGGCCAGGCTGATCTCGAACTCCTGGCCTTGGGTGATCCACCTGTCTTAGCCTCCCAAAATGCTGGCATTACAGGCGTGAGCCACTGTGTTCAGCCATAAAGTTTCTTTTCTTTTTTTTTTTTAAATTAGACTTTAAGTTCTGGGGTACATGTGCAGCTCATGCAGGATTGTTACATAGGTATACACATGCCATGGTGGTTTGCTACATCCATCCCCCTGTCATCTATATTAGGTATTTCTCCTAATGTTATCCCTCCCCAATCCCCCAACACCCAGCTATCGCTCCTCCCACCCCCTCACCCCCCAACAGGCCCAGGTGTGTGATGTTCCCCTCCCTGTGTCCACATGTTCTCATTGTTCAACTCCCGCTTATGAGTGAGAACATGCAGTGTTTGGTTTTCTGTTCTTTGTGGCAGTTTGCTGAGAATGATGGTTTCCAGCTTCATCCATGTCCCTACAAAGGACATGAACTCATCCTTTTTTATGGTAGCATAGTATTCCATGGTATACATGTGCCATATTTTCTTTAACCAGTCTATCATTGATGGGCATTTGGGTTGGTTCCAGGTCTTTGCTAACGTAAACAGTGCTGCAGTGAACATACGTGTGCATGTGTCTTTATAATAGAATGATTTATAATCCTTTAGATATATACCCAGTAAGGGGATTGCTGGGTCAAATGGAATTTCTATTTCTAGATCCTTGAGGAATGACCACACTGTCTTCCACAATGGTTGAGCTAATTTACACCCCACCAACAGTGTAAAAGCATACACTATTTCTTCATATCCTCTCCAGCATCTGTTGTCTCCTGATTTTTTAATGATTGCCATTCTAACTGGTGTGAGATGGTAACTCAATGTGGTTGTGATTTGCATTTGTCTAATGAGCACTGATGAGCTTTTTTTCATATGTTTGTTGGCCACATAAATGTCTTCTTTTGAGAAGTGTCTGTTCATATCCTTTGCCCATTTTTTGATGGGGTTGTTTGTTTTTTTCTTGTAAATTTGTTTAAGCTCTTTGTAGGTTCTGGATATTAGCCCTTTGTCAGATGGGTAGTTTGCAAAATTTTTTTCCCATTCTGTTGGTTGCCGGTTCACTCTAATGATAGTTTCTTTTGCTGTGCAGAAGCTCTTAAGTTTAATTAGATCCCATTGGTCTATTTTGGCTTTTGTTGCCATTGCTTTTGGTGTTTTAGTCATGAAGTCCTTGCCTGTGCCTATGTCCTGAATGGTGTTGCCTAGGTTTTCCTCTAGGGTTTTGATGGTGTTAGGTCTGATGTTTTGCTGACTCATAGCTGCTGGTGTAGCCAGCCCTGCACAGTGATGTAATTGTCGTGGGATACAGGAAGATGGGAGAGGGAAGAAGAGCTTGGGGGTTCTGCTTCTCTTGTTACATCTTATGTTTAAATCTTTAATCCATCTGGAGTTAATTTTTGTATAAGGTGTAAGGAAGGGGTCCAATTTCAGCTTTCTGCATATGGCTAGCCAGTTTTCCCAATACCATTTGTTAAATAGGGAATCCTTTCCCCATTGCCTGTTTTTGTCAGGTTTGTCAGAGATCAGATAGTTGTAGATGTGTGACGTTACTTCCGAGGCCTTTGTTTTGTTCCATTGGGCTACTTCTCTGTTTTGGTACCAATACCGTGCTACTTTGTTTACTGTAGCCTTGTAGTATAGTTTGAAGTCAGGTAGCATGATGCCTCCACTTTGGTTTTTGTTTTTTTTTTTTGCTTAGGATTGTCTTGGCTATGCAGGCTCTTTTTTTGTTTCCATATGAAGTTTGGGTACAAGCTCTTTTTTGTTTCCATATTAAGTTTAAGGTTCTTTTTCCAGTTCTGTGAAGAAGGTCAATGGTAGCTTGATGGGGATAGCATTGAATCCATAAATTACTTTGGGCAGTATGGCTATTTTCACAATATTCTTCCTAGCCATGAGCATGGAATGTTTTTCCATCTGTTTGTGTCCTCTCTTATTTCCTTGAGCAGTGGTTTGTAGTTCTCCTTGAAGAGGTCCTTCGCATCCCTTGTTAGTTGTATTCCTAGGTATTTTATACTCTTTGTAGCAATTGTGAATGGGAGTTCGCTCATGATTTGGCTGTATGTCTGTTATTGGTGTATGGGAATTCCTGTGATTTCTGCACATTGATTTTGTATCCTGAGACTGCTGAAGTTGCTTATCAGTTTCAGGAGATTTTGGGCTGAGATGATGGGGTTTTCTAAATATACAACCATGTCATCTGCAAATAGAGACAATTTGACTTCCTTTTTTCCTAATTAAATACCCTTTATTTCTTTTTCTTGCCTGATTACTCTGGCCAGAACTTCCAATATTATGTTGAATAGGAGTGGTGAGGGAAGACACCCTTATGTTGTGCCAGTTTTCACAGGGGATGCTTCCAGTTTTTGCCCATTCAGTATTATATTGGCTGTGGGTTTGTCATAAATAGTTATTATTACTTTGAGATACATTCTGTCGATACCTAGTTTATTGAGAGTTTTTAGTATAAAGGACTGTTGAATTTTGTCGAAGGCCTTCTCTGCATCTGTTGAGGTAATCATGTGTTTTTTGTCTTTGGTAAATTTTATTTTCAAAAGAGACAAAAGTGACTTGCCCTCACATTTCCTTCACCCTAAAGTTCAGTTTTACATTGTGTTTGTGAGAGGGAGAGATAGAAATGCATTCATCACAGCCCTGAAGATTGTCGCCTTACTGACGCTCAGCAGTTAACCTGAACTTGATAGTGAAACTTAGCAGAGCAGCAAAAGAGGCATGCCCACAGGAAGCAAGGACGCTGAGGGCCACCAGGGCCCAAGCTGGAATTATAGATTGGCCAAGTGTCGTCTGAGCATCTCCTCCTCTGAGAGACTGCCCCGATCTGCTTTGTGCTTCCACTGTGACCTGCACGGCTTCCGTCTTCCACCCTAGCATGCTTTCACTCTTATTTTCTCATGAGTTTCTGTCTATCAGGTAGATGATTTTATATGCACCACAGATGTTTACTGAATGCACATATCAATAGAAGGCACTTATTATTTGCAATAGAAGGCACTGCACCAGGTTCTGGGATAGAAGAACAAATAAAACATTGGCTCTGCCCTCATGGCATTTCCTGGCCTGTTATGAAGACATAAAGGAAAACAGACATTTTACATTGAGAAGGTGGAGCTCAGCACAGCTGACCTGTTTGGGAGGCAAGAGGGTGGTGAGAGGAGGGGAGGACGTGGGAGAGAGCTCTTCCGCGCTGCACTGGACAAGCACTGCCCAGGTTCTCCATCCGTCATTCTTGGCAGCCAAGAAGAGGGCTTATGATGTGCAGCATGCCAGTGGGTGGGATTAGAAGTCAGGGTTTAGAGGCTACTGATGTGTCCTGTTTTGGCAAACAAGAAATACTCATTAGACATCTGCTACAATAGTAAAGGCTGATTCTACTTTCATTTAAGTAATACTTTATAATTCAGGTGCCCCTGGAAATCATGACTCATTTGACAAATGAGGACACTGAGGCAGGTAACTTGTTGGGGTCCTTAAGAGTCTCAGCTACACAGTTTACAACTCAGGGTCCTGATTCCTGGTCCAGCACACTTTCCACTGATCCATCTGCGTAGACCTTCTTTGAGATCCTACCTGCCTGAAGGTCCTATGGTCTCCAGGAAGAGTTTCTATGCACTGTCAGGGTGGATGTATTGATTTCATCACAGTCCTTGGTTTGGCTGAGTCAAGTGGATGTGTAAGATCCTCCTTTTCTCTGGCCTGCTGTTGGATAATCATAAGGATGAACAGCGCATGATAAAAGTGAGTTTTCGGGGGTACCGTATATACTTGAGATCCCAGCTACCAAGCAGATGCTTTGCTGACTCACAGCTGCCTGTGTAGCCAGCCCTGCAGGGTGATGTAATTGCCGTGGGATGCAGGAAGATGGGATAGGGAAGAAGAGGCTGGAGTCCTGCTTCTCGTGCCAGGATTCACTTGTCTGCGGCAACTTGCAGCCAAGGAAAGGATACTGAATGTCTGGGGCCAACATGTGGAAATGTTGTGGCTGCAGGCCAACCTTATCTTTTCCATTTTCTAAAGTTTGGAAGGATTTCTGGTTCATGCTAGCCTCTCATTGATTAAATGAGATAATGTATGTAGAGGCTTTGGCACATAATACATGGCCAATAAATGGTAACTGCTGTAATAGTAATAATTACAGTAATAATGGCCTCAATTACTGTAATAATAGAACAATAATTATTTAATAATCATAGTAATAATAAATATCATAATATAATAATCACTGGTGTGGGAAGAGGAGTACATTGGGAGAGGTCTCCCAGTGGGAAAGAGTTGTAGCGGTGATGTAAGAAAATAAACAGCAGACTGTGTGGGAATGTGCTGTACTTTCCCTACAATTTTTCTGGGAAGCTAAAACTGCTCTAAAAAGTAAAGTCCATTAATTTTTCTATTTTTTGAGACGGAGTCTCACTCTGTCACCAGGCTGGAGTATAGTGGCACGATCTCGGCTCACTGCAACCTCCGCCTCCCAGGTTCAAGCGATTCTTCTGCCTCAGCTTCCTGAGTAGCTGGGATTACAGGTGCATGCCACCACGCCTGGGCAATTTTTGTATTTTTAGTAGAGATGGTTTTTCACCATATTGGCCAGGCTGATCTCAAACTCCTGACCTCATGACTGCCTGCCTTTGCCTCCCAAAGTTCTGGGATCACAGGTCTGAGCCACCACGCCCAGCCAATTTTTTTTTTTTTAATAAGGAAAGGGAGAACCAAATCCCAGATGGATCATTAGTTGTTATTACTGTGTTTCAGTTCTCTAAACACAATGCATCTTCTTAGTGCCTGTATCAGGTAGACTGGCTTCCATGACTCAACCCTTGGTGTGCCATTTAAAAATGGCCTCATTGGCTATGCAGATACTCCAACGAGTCACGTGTTAATGAGGAAGTAAAGTTTGCTGGTAGGATGATAGCTCCAGGGTCTCTCTGTTCACCACTGGGTGTCGAATGCTGGCAAAACTGGCCCAGGACATGGCTGGGCACGGAAGCTGCAGGTCTTGAGCCCTCAGTGACTCTCTCCACGGAGCTAAGCAGCCACACCTTCTCCACTTAGTATGGCTGCAGTGAGTGTCTTGGCGGTGAGCAGCCCCTGGGAGGGTGCCCACCATACCCATACCTAGTGAGGGCTCTCCAAGCCACAGACCAGGGCAAGTCTTGTCCCGACACTGCCAATGGGTTGGCTTCCTTTCCTTTGCCTAATGCAAGGTTCTCTTTCCTCTGAGTAGGAAAATGCCCAGATCATCAGAGAAGTGGAAGTGGACAGGGTCTCCATGCTCTCCAGGGAGCAGGTGGAGGCCATCAAGCAGCTCTGGCAAGATCCGGGCATCCAGGAGTGTTACGACAGGAGGAGGGAGTACCAGCTGTCAGACTCTGCCAAATAGTGAGTACAGAGCCCAGCCTGGCTGCCCGTGGTGCTTTCAGGCAAGCTGGGCCACACTTCAAAGAATCTTCTCACTGAATGCTGCTAAAATGCAATACACAGCGGCAGTGCTGCCTGCCTCGCTTTTCTGTATCTCTCCTGACCTCTTGGTGCCATCTCTCACCACCTCCTAAAGCTCTTGGTCACTCTTTGGACCGCAGACTTCTCTTCCTGCCGACACCCATCTCTGTTCTCGCTGTGTGCTAAGGCTGTCGTTTTCAAAGAGAGACTCCATCAAATTTGAGGTCCCTTAAGTGGGACTGATCTCCTTTGGAGTGCTGAAATGATCTGATATAAACAAGGAATAACTTGCTTCTAGCATCTCCTTTCCTCCTCCCTATATCCTTCTGCCTTTCTGGTTTTCCCCATGAGAAGACAGCAGGTCCAATTGCCCTGAACTCTAAAGTCGAATTTAGAGCAGCAGTGCCAGTGGCCTTTCAGCTGCTGATCCGGTGCTGCCCTCCAGTGTCGCAGATAGGAGGCTGCACTCCCAGCACACACAGGAAGCTCAATCCTTTGTTCCTGGCCACTTGCAAAGGCCTTACACACTGGATTTTGGATCATAC
Organism: Cacajao melanocephalus; assembly: GCA_963573385.1. Lineage (NCBI taxonomy): Eukaryota > Metazoa > Chordata > Mammalia > Primates > Pitheciidae > Cacajao > Cacajao melanocephalus. The sequence continues at coordinate 3,492 of CAUYLG010052257.1, read as the reverse complement.
AGCTCAACTTTAAATTCGTTAATCAATGAAGGTAAAAAGATTTCTATTTAGATGGCCCAGCATGCAAACTGTCCCATAGAGGTGACAGATTTTCACTTTCTGAGGCATTTCCTGTTCATGTCTGTAATCCCAGGGACTTGGGAGGCAGAGGTGGGAGGATCGCTTGAAACCAGGAATCCAAGATTAGCCTGGGCAAGAGAATGAGACCCCATCTCTGCAAAAAATACAAAAATTAGCTGGGCATGATGGCATGTGCCTGTAATTCCAGCTACTCAGGAGGCTGAGGCAGGAGAATCTCTTGAGCCTTGGAGGTTGAGGTTGCAGTGAGCCGGAATTGCACTGCTGCAGTACGGCCTGAGTGACAGAGTGAGACACTGTCTCAAAAAAAAATTAAAATAAGTAAGTAATATCCCAGGGCAATGCCTCCTTCAATCTGGTCACTGAGCAAATAGTTTGATATGGGTCCTTCTTGAAGTGGCAATGACTCCTGCTTCTTAGCTCAACTCTTTCTCACCTACCACATATCATCTTCTATCCTCTGAGGGCTCAGAAATCCCTTTCTCGGACCTACCTCCTTCCCTTTGGGTACCACTGTTGCCCTCTCAGCAGGCATTGGGCTGGACAAGGCATTGGGCAGGAAAGGAAGCCAGAGGTGTCACCTCCTGTGAGTTCAATGACCTTCCTTTGGTGTTTGTCCTAGGCTCAGAGTTGAATGTCATTAATTCAGGTTGGCACAATCAATCTAACTACAGGAATGTTTAGGTGCAAAAAAGCATCAAGGCAGGAAAATAAACCCCAATAAGGTGTTAGGTCAGCATAGAGAGCTGGAAGAAAGAAAGTGCCAGAGAGGAGGGACTGCCTTTGACCACGTGAGGAGCCAGGAGCAGGCACGACATTCCTGAGCCATACCCGAGGTGGCCTGGGTTACCTGGCTCTGTGTAGGCCCTCGGGATTGGCTAGGGCTCTTGACATAGATCCATTTGGAAAAGACCCACCAGACCTGCTACAGAATTCAATGTAACCCTGAAAACCACAGGGGCAAGGCCATTGACATAGACAATGGGCCTGGGTAGGGTGGTGATCAGAGCTGCCACAGAGAAAACAGCCTCTCCTAAACGCAGTAGCCCAGCTTCCAAACTGGCAGGACTCAAGGTGCTTGCACATTTTCTTCATCTGGGTCAGCCGTTTTCAACCCCTCTGCTAGAGATGTCTGCAGATTGGACGAATGTGATGAGTGCTTGCGATGCGCCAGGCACTGTGGTGAGGGCTGCAGGTATTAACACAACCAATGCTCTCTGCTCTCAGGGAATGTACAGTCTGGTGGAGCAAGTCAGGTATAAATCAAATAATCACACATCAAAGTACAGCAAAAGCAGTGATAAGCCCTGGAGGTCATATCTGGGCAGGGAAGGTGGGTCGTGGAAGGCTTTGCTTCTGGAGCTGAAGGCATATGTTGAGCCGGGTTTGCCTGTGACCCCTTGGTTAGCCTCCATGAGGACCTGCTCAGCCTGATACTGTGCAGGGACAGGGCAGGGCCAGCCTCAGCTTGCAAGGGTCTCTGTATCTCCCACTGTTTTGTTGGCGAGGGCCTGAGTTACAGTTATTTTACCTAAACATGTCTTTTAGAAAGGCCTTAAAGTTTTTTTAAAAAGGATTATCTTATTTTACTACAGAAAAAAAAATGATGTTTTAAGCTCACGGCTTTAATATATGGCCAAAAATAAGTTAAGGCAAGTTTGGGGTTATTTTAGGAGATGTTTAGTTTCCCAGTGATTTCAACAGGAAAATTTTTTCTTATTGCTGTTGTTTTGAATTTCTCCTCGGCCTGTTTTACGTCTGTGCATTTTCTTACAAACTCTATTTAATTCATCGAGCAAAGCTTTGGAGAACAGCATCTCCATTATATAATGTTCTTGGATGAGGGTGAGTGGGAGGGAGAAGGGCCTCTGGAGGGAGGATGACAGATGGGGCGTCGGAGACAGCCACTGCCAACATCCTGGCCCTTCCAGCCCCACTGTCTCCCTCGCCGGCCAAATAGCAGTGATGGAGCTCAGAACCCAGGAGGAAGAGTGCTCTGCAGATGTCCCAGAAGGCTCTTGAAAGTGCTTCTGACCCATATTGTCTTCACAACAGTCGTAGGAAGGATGGGGAAGCCTGGCCTGGTGCTGGCTCTCAGGAAAGCCATTGTTGGAATTCATGTGTCTGTGTGGGGCCGACTGTGAGTTGGGGGTGACTTTCTTTGAGTAGGATGGACCTTTTTCCCTTCGCTAAAAGGAGTCTCAGTTCTCCATTCTCTAATACGCAGTTACCTGACTGACATCGATCGCATTGCCATGCCATCATTCGTACCCACTCAGCAAGACGTGCTTCGCGTCCGAGTGCCCACCACCGGCATCATTGAGTATCCGTTTGACTTGGAAAACATCATCTTCCGGTAAGTCTGTCTCCCTGATGTACCATGAAGAATCTGCCCAGGATTGGAAGTCCCCAGGTGCATTCTTAAACATGTTATTCTTAAGCAGGGATTATATCTCTTAGAATAGAGTGATGCACTCTGCCACAGGATATTTAGAATTATGGTAGGTGTCAACCCTAGAATGGAGAGGAAGCCACCTTCCTATTAGCCTTGGAGAAGAAGGGTTTCCTTCCTGGAAACTGGAATATTCTTATGTGTAACACACACACAGACACATACACACACACACACACACACACACACACACACAAATGTATACTTCTGTATCCCACAAATTGAATATGATTATCGATGACTTTTCCCTAAAGTTGAATAATATTTCCTTTCTCCTCTATTTCCTTCTCCAAGATTTATCCTTAAAAAAGAAAACTAAGAATATAAAAATGTGTATTAAAACGGTGAAGAGTAACATATACAAACAGCTGTGTAAAAATGTATGCATTTCCACTTACAAATATAGGAAATACTTTTAGGATGCCTTAAGTGAATCTTCACTGCATTTAGTTATGGTAAAAAAATGAATAATAATACAGGGCATATATGTAGCACCGCACATTTCGAAGCACAGTTACATCCGTGGTTTCCCTCATTCCTCCTGACAATTCTTCCACGCGATTTTCCAGTTGAGACAACACACCAGTCCTCCCACATCCAGATCCTGTCTGATCCCAGTTCCAGCTCGGTGCTTCTCTATCCAGAATTGCTGGATTTGGGATGCCCTTGGGTCCAGCCCCTCGGTAGATACCCCTATCTGTGTTAGCATATCCCTGATTTTAATAGTAGCCCCCTGTGCCTGTGTGCCCATGAATTTCTCTAAACCTTTTCACAATTAACTGCTTTTTGCAATGTCCAAAACCGCTCAGAGAGGCTCCCAAGGGTTTTGTTTGTTTTGTTTTTAAAAATACTTCTATTTCTTCTGAGTTTATCCTTCTTGGACTGTGATGAATGGGTTTTGCATTACTTTCTAGAGTCCAGTGAATGGGTTTAACATCATCACCAGGGAAATCTATTACTTT
>CAUYLG010052252.1:0-21994 GCA_963573385.1 Cacajao melanocephalus | reverse complement strand
GAACATGCAAGATTGTTGCATAGGTACACACGTGGCAGTGTGATTTGCTGCTTTCCTCCCCTTCACCTATATCTGGCATTTCTTCCCATGCTATCTCTCCCCACCTCCCCACCTCCCACTGTCCCTCCCCTATTTCCCCCTCAACAGACCCCTGTAAACTTTACATAAATATATTATATTTTTCTACAGTCTAAAAAACAGATATACAGATATCTAGTTTAACTAAAGTACAACAAGAAGAGGAGAAAGCTGTAACTGAAGGTCTGTTGTTCTAGGCCTCGTGCTAGACCTTTAATATATTGTGTTCTGCCTAACAATGATCTCAACTTTGAAAGGTAGATTTTTTGCTGTCATTTTTACACATGACAATACTGAAATTCGGAAAGCTCAGAAAGCTAGGAACTGCCTCCACTTGTTGATAAACTGAGCTCTTTGTGATTCCAAATTCCATGAGGTTCCCATTATGCCATACCAACGCATAGACAAACTCTGTTTAGTAGAAAGTATTCCCACTTTAGCAGTCATACTACTAACTAGTCTTAATGGTAAAGTACTAATGACCTGGTAATATCATTGGGTACTCCAAAAGATATACAACAAGCATGATAAAATCATAGAAAAAGCATAATTCCTGAAAGGTATATTATATTATAATGGGTTAATCACCATTATCTTCTTTTCTACAATGCCCATGAAGTGAATTTTTGACATTTGACTAAACCCCTCTAGCAGCAGTAACTTCAAAGTTCTCTCAAAGCAGTCCTGGAATATAGAAAATCCTTCCGTCATAGGGCTTAAAATTATTCTCTCTGGAATTCAAAATTATAAGCTAGCATAAGTCTAAAACTCAATCATATTCGTTCATTAGATAGTCAACTGACAGTTCAAAGTTGTAAACACTAAAGGTTCCACATGAGATCAATATGGGTCTTTTCCTCATGGTACTTGTAATCCTGTGTTAGAGATTAAAAATCAAATAATTTGTTTATCAATTTTGATTAAGAAATGAATCAACGAAGTAAGGGGCTACACTAAAGACTATTATGAAATAGAGACTTATCATGGAACAATAGTAGAATCATCTCAAGTAGGAAATGAAAGACTCTGAAAAGATGGCCTTTAAATGGAAGGCACACATATGAGAGAAGAAAAGGAGCAAGGGGAAGAATGTTTCAGCAGATGAAATAGGAAATTCCATAGACCCTGGAGAGGGAAAGAGTGTGAGATGCACAAGATATTGAAACAAGATGAGTGTGGGAAGATAGTGACAAGAGAAAATTGCCAGGCAGCAATTATCTCACATTGCTTGTTTAAAAAATTAGATGTTAGACATTCTAATGTTTTGCAGGAAACCCCACATTCATAAAAAATACTGAAAATTGGATTCTCTCACAGAGGTTGTTGATCAGATTCAATATTTAGCTCAGATATCTACTCTAACATGTCAGTCTCACAGCATTTGATTAAACTAAATTTTAAATTTTAACATATAAAACTATTAATTTCTTAATTTCATATAGTCTGAATTTGTTTGAAGTTTTATATTATTATTATAATCATTATTACTGATGAAGCATCAAATATTTTATAACAATTTCTGCTGAGCTGTACATTTCTCTAAAGAACAGAAGATTTATTTTGTGCTACAGCTTTAATATATATTTGCCTTGATCAAGTAAGTAGTTTGTGTTGAGAGACTAAAGAGGTTGCTACCTAACAGAGTTACTCTGTAAGAATAGCATGGAAAAAAACCGTGTTTTATGTTTATCTTGGCATCCAGTTTTCTTAGTAGATTACCTGACAACAGTTAAGAGTTCATAAATATATTCTGAATGTATAATGACAACTACTATAAATTTCAAGACCTATACATCCTGTGGCAGTGATATTTCAAGTAATTTTATTTCATTATGTAGTCAGCTACTTGTTAAAGCTAGGAACAGTAATTATGTATCGTGTTGTCAACAAGGTACTATGAACTTATTTTAATTCTCTGGACAAAGAAATTAGTTAATATTAAGTTGTTTTTAAAAACAAAAGCATTAAAAGCAGCACAGTTTATTTTAAACTATTTTAGAGCATATTGTCACCTTTTAACTTTCTAAAGTATTTTTTATAAAAAAATAATTTTTAAGTATATTTCAAGTAAATTATAACTATCATCATGTAAAAAATTACATGATAATAGTTAAATTATTAAGCTTTATATAAATATATCAATGTAGGAGTTTCAAATATTACAAAATAATTTAAGTAAATAAGTGATTCTGTTATTTTCCAACAAAAATTGTGTTTAATATACATGAAGCCATACAGAAATGAAAAGGACAATTTTGTTTGATAATCTATTAAATATCTATGATATAAAAAGATTGTTGATATTTCTCTTTTCCTTTATATTTATTATCATAAATTGGTTATAGTCAATAAAGCAAGTTTAAAGCTAAATAGAAAGTGATGTTATATACAGTGTGAGTGTATATTCTGTATATGCAATTTTAAATGTTTTGAATCTTTAGCATTATATGTTTTTCATCTTCAATGATGCAAGGTTTATCTCCTTCCTTTTGTTTTCCTTGTAATAAACAAAACTTTGTGTATAAATCTGTAATGAAACTAGACATATATTTTCTACTTTTAAATGTTTCATTCAAATAGCCTGGTATATAGTCATTTTTACCACTATTAGGTGAATATATAGGCAGAAAATATTTTTATATTTAATTTTTTGAATTAAAAAAAATACACTGTGCCCTGGAAAGTTTGTAGCCAACAGAACTGAAATGTTGAAATGTCTGCCCAGACATCCTAAAAAATGCTGCCAAACATCAGAATAAGAGGAGTTACTCAAACCAACAGGAGAAATACTTTCAGGAATCCCACAGAGAAAGAGGGAGAAATATGGCCATGAGACAGAAAACACCACCTTAATGACTTTAACAGCCATAGATTATAAGTACATAGTATTTCAAGACAGTATTCTTTAGGAACTGAAAGTGTCTTTTAAAATCTTCATAAGACAAGGAACCATAGATAAAGCAGGAGTTCTATTATATTTTAAAAGTATATTTTAAGCTGAAAATGTCATGAAAATACACTTATTAATAGTAAACATAATTTACATGTTTCCATAATCACAAATATTTTATGAGATTCTACTTCTTATATATGAGGGTTTCTTATTTATATGTACATGATAAATGTAATAGAATCCAAGAAAAGAACTGTAGTTTACCAATTAATACAGTAATGAATAGTCTCTGCCTATGTAAAAATAAAAAATGCTGCTATACATGGAATGTATATGGTAATTTCACAATCATAATTTCCAACTAAGCAGGAGGATACAGAAACAATTTCAGATTTTTCAAAATTATCTGTATTTTAAAGTTGTACATTTTTACTCATTAAAGCCTAATGATTACAGGAATATTATCTTTTAAAAGCCAGTGTTTAAAATATGCAATAAAGACAATACTTTGAAAGAAAAATCTCTTTATCACAATGCAGTGTATAATCATTTTTAGTTCTTGCTTTATATAAATCATGAATAAGCAATTAATGCTTAAGTATCCTGAATGAAATGTAAATGTCTAAGAAACAGTGAAATAATAGAAAAGTCATAAACTTTGAATATTAGTGTATTAGTCTGTTTTCACTCTGGTGATAAATATATACCCAAGACTGGGTAATTTACATAGGAAAAAGAGCTTAATGGACTTACAGTTCCAAGTGGCCGTGGAGGCCTCATAATCATGGTGAAAGGCAAGGAGGGGCAAGTCATGTCTTACATGGATGGCCGCAGGCAAAAAGAGAGCTTGTGCAGGAAAACTCCTGTTTTTAAAACCATCATATCTTGTGAGACTCATTTACTCCCACAGGAACAACGCAGGAATGACTTGCACTCTAATTCCATCACATCCCACCAGGTTCCCTTCATAACATGTGGGAATTGTGGGAGTTACAATTCAAGATGAGATTTGGGTGGGGACACAGCCACACCATATTATTCCCCTACTGGTCCCTCCCAAATCTCATAAATATCATGTCCTCACATTTCAAAACCAATCATGCCTTCCCAACAGTCCCCCAAAATCTTAACTCATTTCAGCATTGACCCAGAAGTCCACAATCCAATGTCTCATCTGAGACAAGGCAAATCCCTTCTGCCTATGAGCCTGTAAAATCAAAAGCAAGTTAATTACTTCTTAGACACAATGGTATCCAGGCATTGGATAAATACAGCTATTCCAAATGGGAGAAATTGGCCAAACAAAGGGGCTATAGGCCCCAAACAATCCAAAATCCAGCAGATGAGTCAAATCTTAAAGCTCTAAAATGATCTCCTTTGACTGCATGTCTCACATCTGAGTCACACTGAAGCAAGAGGTGGGTTCTCGTGGTCTTACACAGCTCTGCCCCTGTGGCTTTGCAGGGTACTTCCGTCCTCCCAGTTGCTTTCATGATCTGGTGTTGAGTGTCTGTAGCTTTTACAGGCACATGGTGCAAGCTGTCAGTGGATCTACTACCCTGGGCTCTAAAGGATGGTGGCCCTCTTCTCACAGCTCCACAAGGCATTGCTGCACTAGGGACTCTGTGTGGGGGCTCCAACTGCACATTTACATTCAGCACTGCCCTAGGAGAGGTTCTCTATGAAAGCCCCATGCTTGCAGTAAATTTCTACCTGGACATCCAGGTATCTCAACATATCCTCTGAAATCTAGATGTAGACTCCTAAACCTCAATTCTTGACTTCTGTGCACCCACAGGTTCAACACTACATGGAAGCTACCAAAGCTTGGGGCTTGCACCCACTGCAGCCATGGCCTGAGCTGTACCTTGGCCACTTTTAGTCATAGCTGGAGCAGCTGGGAAACAGGGCACCACGACTCTAGACTGCACAAAGCACAGGTACCCCAGACTTGGCCCACAAAACCATGTTTTTCTCCTAGGTGAAGGATATGAACAGACACTGCTCAAAAAAAGACATTATGCAGCCAACAAACATATGAACAAAAGCTCATCATCACTGGTCATTAGATAAATGCAAATTAAAACCACATTGAGATACCATCTCATGCCAGTTAGAATGGTGATCATTAAAAAATCCGGAGACAACAGATGCCGGAGAGGATGTGGAGAAATAGGAACACTTTTACACTGTTGGTGGGAGTGTAAATTAGTTCAATCATTGTGGAAGAAAGTGTGGTGATTTCTCAAGGATCTAGAAGTAGAAATACCATTTGATCCAGCAATCTCATTACTGGGTATATACCCAAAGGAGTATAAAACATTCAATTATAGAGACGCATGCACATGTATATTTATTGTGGCACTGTTTACAACAGCAAAAACTTGGAACCAACCCAAATGTCCATTAATGATAGACTGCATAAGAAAATGTGGCACATATACACCATGGGATACTATGCAGCCATAAAAAAGGATGAATTCATGTCCTTTGCAGGGACATAGATGAAGCTAGAAACCATTGTTCTCAGCAAGCTGACACAAGAACAGAAAACCAAACACCACATGTTCTCACTCATAAGTGGTGTCGAACAATGAGAACACATGGACATAGGGAGGGGAACATTGCACCCAGGGAGGGATAGGGGAGGAATAGCAGGGGTTGGGGGGATTGGGGAGGGCTAACATTAGGAGAAATACCTAATGTAGGTGACGGGGGGACGGATGCAGCAAACCACCAGGGCATGTGTATACATGTGTAACAAACCTGCACGTTCTCTCTCTACATGTACCCCAGAACTTAAAGTTAAATTGCCAGAATTTGAAAGTATGTCACACACACGTGCCTTCTTTCTCCCCACTTACACATACACACACACACACACACACACACACTGCATTTACCCAAAATTTAATATTGTAATAAATCAGTATTACTCTTTGTCCTATAAAATAAACAGATTATAATAAAATTCATTCACTATATTAAAAATAATTAAAGTATACTCTTTATGATGATTTGTGACTGGAGGCTTATTAGAATATCAAAGTGATAGATGCTGGAGTGAGTTCTCAAAACACTTTTCACCCTTCCTTCTCCCATTATAGAGATGTGAAAGTGAAATAGATATTTAAGTCTCCGATATTTCTGCTAACTTTGGCCTTGTGATACGCTTCTCACAATTCTGGGGTAATTTTCTACTCTGAGCAGAAAATACTACCTCTTCGGGTAGTTTGCAGCATTTTAATTTCCTTCACATATTTACCTTCCTATAAGTATGAAAAACAAACAAACAAACAAAAAAAAACAACAAAAAGAAACTGTATCTAAAGTTACAAAGACTAAGAACTACTTTTCATTTTAGGCAGTGATACATTGGTAATTTGAGATGGCTGAAATGAGTTGAAACTATTTTCAAACTTCTTGACAAGGGATCTCTCAACTCACTCTTCTCTCATGAGTTTATTTTCACCAAGGTTTGTTCTTTCCCTTCTATAACTCCCTCCCAATGAAGAGTTGGCTCTTTTCTATTGTAAGGATAACTATAAATATGTAAGTTTCATTCCCCCTTCTCCTGCCATCTGGGAGGTCTTGATTGGCCAATTATTTATCAGATTGTCTATCTCAAGTATCTCTTCATAGAGTTTGTCAGAATTCTTTTTTGTAATGTCTTATTAATCTTATTAAAATGTGATTGTCTATTTTTCCATCCTCTTTGTTTCTCATCAATTGCTACCAAACTTTCTTAGAAAGCTGATATTGCCAGTGGTTCTAAACATTGATATATATGACTCACTTGTTGGCCCATTCAACTTATTCTGATAGATTTTGATACAGTTGTTCTGAGGATGATCCAGGAACCTCTATTTCTAATCCAGGTGGGCTCTTGAATGAACTTTGGAAAACACTTTCTATTTCTAGAATGTCATCCTCTGCCTCAAACTCCATATCCACCCTCTTCAATGGATGGTTGCTCCTCTGATTTGTAAATTAATTATTATTGTTTTTGATTTCCCAGAAAACCTGTCATTTTTCTTCACTTCATTTGTATACTCTCCATTGGATTACATGTCTCCTTCCCCAAACTTTTAGGACTCTTATTTTATTTCAATATATCTCCCTCTTGCTTCATCCTTACTTTTGCTGTTTTCCTATATTATTCCCTAGACTTTGCATTATTTCCTTCTTTTTATACTGGCTATCTTAATGATTTGACCTCTATTATTTAAACTGTAATCTTAAAGTACATATATATCAAATATTTCTTTTCTCTTTTCCTTTAAAAATCTTATCCTACATCTTATAACACCCAGACATAATTTTTTTTTAACTTTGCTGGAATTTTGACCTATAAATTTCTCCAGATATTCAAAATCATCTCACTATATCCTCCTACAAAACTGTTCTTGTTGTAACTTTGTTTAATTTTACTGTTTCCCCAACTCCCCCCGCTTCAAATGTATTAATCCTTCTCTTCTTTAAATCTCAATAACCAATCCAGTGTGAGGTTGTAATAATCATATCTTTGAATTTGCACTTGCATCCATTACTTATATTAACATTCTCAAAACAGGGTGTCTTTCATCAGTGATAAGATATTGTCCATATAATTTTTACCAATATTACCTATATTTTCTCTGTAGCATCCATAAATGTACACCACTTAGATATTCCTTCAGGAGAAACTTTTGTGAGAAGTATATTTGAATGGTGCCCATCAGCTGCCATGCGTTTGGATTTGCTACTACATTCACACCAAGGCTATGCTTGTCCCAGAGTGCTTCCAGATAAAACTGAGCCATTCTTGCCAAATGAAGGGCATCTCAAATATTAGATATTTGCTTGGGGACTACCCATTTGCCAGAATAAGATTTTTTTAAAATAATTTTGCTGTATTCTGAGACTTCCTGACCAAGCCTCTTTTATTCTCCTCTTGCAAATATTGGATTTTTTTTTTGTTTTCTTTATAGAAGGTTCTACCTGTGTAATCTTATTCCTTCTCACTTGTCTTTTACTCTAGGCAAAAAGCACAAGAAACCCACTAGTTCTTGAAAAAGTGGTATTATTCTCTATTCTCTTGAGATGAAATGTGCACCACTGACATCATTGAAAGTTTCAGCTTCAGAAAGTCAAAAAGAATAGAATTTGGGCTTCTGCTAAGTGATTTATGGAAGGATTTCAAAAAGCATGCCTTAGCTCTGGATTGAATGCCATCAGAAAGTCAGCTTAACTTATGATTGAGTATTCTAAGAAATTTTATTTATGAGGAGGCCAGACTAGTGAAAGGATAAACCTATAATTGGTAATGAAGCAACAGTCACAAAGGTTAGCTGAGAAAAGGGGATGTTTGACATTTTGTGGCTTGAATAATTTTTTTATGTGTACCTTTGCAGAGGGATTTTTGGTTGGTTGTTTGTTTTGAATGATCGTGGCTACAGAATGGCTTTGACAGATACTGACACTCTCTGAAATTATTTATTTCAATAGGAGAATACTCAGCATGTCTGTGAATGCTAGACCAGTTCCTAGCAGCACCAAAATCAGGACGATCATACAGGTCAGCTTTAGGATATCAGAAGCTGTTTTTTTCTCATCTTTTATCTATCAAAGATGCTTTTTCCAAAAAGAAAACCAAAAAGGCAAGTAAAACTAATTGTGTCTTGGAGTCTGCTTCTTCTTACAGGATCTGAACTAGATCAAGTTGTCCTGGTCTAGTCTGAGACAACAAGCTGGTAAGAAGTAACTTTAAGGCTATTTCCCTCAAAGCCTATGAAGCAAAATGACTCCATTCTGAGTGGAACATTGGGTACTGATAGTGTGCAAGGTGGCAAGTTTATTTCTGAAAGATGTCATCAGAGGTAACCTGAGAAAACATTCCAGTAGTTGGGGTGCCTTATCTGGTTGTGTGAGATGACAGGCATTTGAAAGTTGTGGGGAAAATAATGCCTGCAAGGGCCATAAATGTTTATGTCTAAATTACATGAATGTCCCATAGTGGGATAAAAAATAACTGAGGGCAGTGAAACTGTTAAAGGATCAAGGTGAGAGCCATATGTTTCATTTGGGAGCATTCAAAATGGCCCTTATCTCCTATAGTGCAGTGCAACAACAACTCAGGTGAATATAGAATCCAAGATCTGGTAAGCCCTGGTGATAGAGTGGCAGAGATGTTTAAATGCTAATAAGGCAGGTCTGGCATCCTAAATTCAGGCAGAATTTGGAAAATCTGAGACCCTCCAATATGGGACAGGGTATCTCCATGAAGGCCCGTGAGGACTTTTTATCTGAAGGCCCCTCAGAAATGGAAGATGTTATCCATTTCTGTGTGGTATGAAGTATCACCTCCACATGTAGAATGACACAGAGGCCTTTTCCTCTAAAAGGTAACACGGGAACTTCTCAAGAGCGACTGTCCTAATAGGCCCTACACAAAGGTTATGCTATCATAAGCCATCTGGGGATATGTTGAATTTACTAAGAGTGGAAAGCAGTTTCATTTCAAGAAACTGAAAGATCCATGATATTATTTAGATGTTTGTTCCCTCCAAATCTCATGTTGAAATGTGATCCTGATGTTGGAGGTAGAACCTGGGGAGAGGTTTTTTGGGTCATGTTGCCCTCCCTATGAAAAAGAGTTCACATGAAAAAAGCCTGCCACTTTCCCCTCCCCTGCTCCTTCTCTTGCAATGTGACATGCTGGCTGGCTCCCTTAAATCTTTTGTCATGATTGTAAGCTTCCTAAGGCCTCACCAGGGGCAGAAGCCAGCATTATGCTTCATGTACAGCCTGAAGAACCATAAGCCAAGAAGAAGATCTTTTTATTGGTGACACAAGCATCAATAAAATACTTGGTGGTGGCTGTCCACTTGTGTCTGCCAGGAAAAAAATACAGGACTCCAATTAAATTTGAATTTCAGATAAACAATAACTTTTATTTTATTTTTTTTAACTTTTAAGTTTATGGGTACATGTGCAGGTTTGTTATATAGGTAAATTTGTGTCATGGAGACTTTTTGTACAGATTATTCCTCACCCAGTTATTAATCCTAGTTCTCATTAGCTGTTTTTTCCAATCCTCTCCCTCCTCCAACTCTACACTTTCCAATAGGCCCCAGTGTCTTTTGTTCCCCTTCTATGTCTCCACATTTTTTCATCATTTAGCTCTCACTTTTAAGTGAGAACATGCAGTATTTGGTTTTCTGTTACTGAGGATAGTGGCCAAAAACATCATCCATATTTATGCCAAAAAAAATCTCATTCTTTTTTTGTAGCTGCATCATATTCAATGTTGTATATATACCCCATTGTCTTTATCCATTCTACTATTGATGGGCATTTAGGCTGATTCCATGTCTTAGCTATTGTGAATAGTGCTGCAATGAACATACATGTGCATGTGTCATTTGTGATAAAACAATTTATATTCCTCTGGGTATATACCCAGTAATGGGATTGCTGGGTTGAATTGTATTTCTGTTCTTGGGTCTTTGAGGAATCGATAAACTGTTTTCCATAATGGTTGAACTAATTTCACACATAACAGTGTATAAGCATTCCTTTTTCTCTGCAACCTTGCCAGCACCTGTTCTTTTTTGACCATTTTATAATAGCCATTCTGACTAATGTGAGATGGTATTGCATTGTGGTTTTGATTTGTATTTCTCTCATGATCAGTAATACTGAACTTGTTTTTATTTCATATGCTTGTTGGCCACATGAATGTCTTCTTTTGAAAGTGTCTGTTAATGTCATTTGCCCATTTTTTAATAGGATTGTTTTTTGCTTGTAAATTTATAAACAATAAATTTTAAGTAAAAATATGATCATAATTTACCATAATACATATTCTATAGGTATCCTACTACAGATCAGGACTGATAATGGCAGAAGTAGTCATTAGGCTGACCTTATTCTTAACCTTGTGATAACAGGACGCCAAAGTAAATGATGCCAAACTATGGCACTTAATCACTGGAGAAGGTGTGAAAAACATACCAAAATATCAGGCCCAGTTAGAAAAGCAGGCAAGACAGCTTAATCTGCTGGCCATTGGGAAGATGATTAATGAAACACTGCATTTTAATAGACAAAGAACAAACAAGGGTTCTGCTATGTGCAAATTATAGATGATGATGAAAACAGATAAGGAGGAAGTTAAGAGATGTCATAGAAAGACAAAGTCATTACTGAGACTTGAACCTATTTTCTGTTCTGGAATGCATTGATAAGGGAGGTGACCAGTACTTCAGTAGAAGCATGAAACTCCATGAAAAGTATATACCCTATGGATTTTATTAGTCTTTCACAAGTCTATCCCCATTCTGCTGAGGTGATAATACACTGGGGAAAGGAAAATATTCAGACATGTTGAAAACTATTAAACACAAGGTTTCACTTAACATTGTTTTATATATATTCACTTAACATTGAATCCTCTGTTATAACAGAATGGAGACTTACACTCTTATACTTGTCATATAATCAAAGAGCTCTGACTAATGGTTTTGTTTGTAATGAACCCATTGAGACCTGGAATCCCTCGGTGAGCACTTCCTGAGGGTAGAATAATTTAGACTGACATACGTGAAAGTTGAAGTAACTCCCACGTTTGAATATTGACCTATGAGACAAGTACACTATCACAGTGTCTACAGCCCAAATAAGTCCTTTAAAGCTGTCCTTCAACATTGGCCAAGATTGTAGGTCAAAAATAACATTGCATACCATGGAAATATCATATTAGCAATCCAATTAAAGCCCTAAAGAAATTCAAGGCTAGTGTTCCTCTCATAAATTCTAAAGAGTTACTATTGACTGACTTTAGTTCAACAAAGTATTATCTTCATTGTAACAGCTGTGCAAGATATAGTATCAATGCTAAATGAACTAAATTTCAGAATATGGCAAGTCTTTCTCAGCAGAGGAGAGAACAATACTGCTCTCAACTTGATGAATTGGCAGAAGGAGAAAGAATATGCCATAGGGAATGGAAAGGAATAACCTGACAAATACATATGTATTGTTTATTAGCCATGTTTTGGCCAATATTACTTATGACAATTTTAAACTTAAGTCTTGAAATTTAAGCCACAACCAAGACACAAAGCAAATCCTCCTCTGCCCAACAACTCCTCTTTACAAGTCTTCATCAAACGTGTGAAGGTAATACACAGAAGAGTGAGAATGGGACAAGAGAACTGAAGAGAACCAGAGAGTCTCATGGATTCTGTGGTTTTTGCAAAACAGGAATGGCTTACATGAGGTCTCTGTAGAGGGTATACAAATTACAATTAAGGTATTCCCCAGTTCTGGTATCAAATCTGAATCTTGACTGAGAAATAATCTACATCCATGCTCCCTCCAGACATTGACATATTTCATTGTCTTATACCTGTGGGATTAATAGCAGTTGTCTTTGGGAATGGGTAGGGAAAGAGACAAAGAGCAAATGGGAAAAAGGAGACAGAGGATCTGACTCTAGACATAGGTGCTATATTCTTATGTAATCATGCATACCTTGCCACATTTTTCAAATCCATTCGTTAGAAGAAATTACAGTGCTTGAATCAGAGGGAATTACACAAAGGTATAAATAGCAGGAGGTGAGAAGCATGAGAGATGCTATTGAATCTTTCACACATACCAAGTAGAAGGTAGCAACATGTTGAAATCTACAGTCCAGAAAAGGTTAGAGAAATTAATTTAAGATACTACAGGCCAAAGGTTTGATGCTGAACAGGAGACTGGGAAAAGATTACCTAATAGCAAAGAAGCTAGAGAGAGAGGATTGAGACTTGGGAGCAATTAGAACTGTTAAGTTACTTACAAGCTGACAGCAGGAAGAACTATAATATGATTCAAAAAGTTGAAGGCTTTATTTTTATATAAAGTATAAAAAGAACAAAGGCTTTATTGTGCTCAGACCCTACGCCCTGCTAGAAAGCAAGCCCAAATGCTGCCATCAAAATATCTGAAGTCAGTTAAACTGCCTCTAACTAAATTTGCAACAAAGCCCAGGCCCAGGCCAACAATATATTACATTGACTCAGTTACCCTGTGGCAGCCTAACAGAAGAAAGGATGTGTCCTTCTCTGAGGAAAAAAAATATTGCCTCAGCCTCTACTGAATTTTTACAAGTTAAAAATAAAATAAAAAATTACAAGTCATGAGGTAGAAAAAAAACCAAGAAAATGTGACCTGAGGTCAAGAGAGAAAAGCGTCAGTAAAAGCAGACCAAGATATGATTCTCATAGTCTACTGATCAAATAAGAACTTTGAAGAACTATGATAAATATATTCGATGATTTGTGGTAAAAGTTTGAAAACACATAAAAAAGAAATAGAAAATTTCTACAGAGAAAAATCATTAAAAATGGAAATTCTAGAAATGAAAAATACATGTCATTAGAAATAAATTTTTATATGATCAGTAACATTATGAGATCAACAGATTAAAGGATTAGTGAAGTTGAAGACAGATCAGTGGAAATTATCCAAACTTAAGCAGTAAAAATAGGCATTTTTAAAGGCCCTAAAGAAATGTTAGAGATGTGTGGAACAAAATCAAATTGTCTAAGACAATGTGTAATTAGAGTCTGCAAACAAGAGGAAAAAGAGTAGGACAGAAGAAATGCGTGACCATGTAATATGTGAGAATTTGCCAAAATTTGTGAAAAATCACAAATTCAAAAATTGTAGTGAATATGAAGGAAGATAAAATGAAAAATTGGCTAGGCATACTGTAGATTAATTGTTAAGAATTCAAAGAAAAAATGTCATATTCTACAAACAGAAAAATGACACTAGTGACAGCTGACTTCTCTTGTCAGATTTTTTAAAAAATAGGAAAATATCTTTAAAATGCTAACAGAAAGTAAAACTCAAGCTACAATTATATATTCAGTAAAATATCCTTCAAAAAATGTAAAATAAAGCTTTTCTGAAAGATATAATCTGAGACATTTCATTTCTTATGGATATGCACTTCAATAAATGCTAATTTCCTCAGATTAATGGGAAGTGACAAATCAATGGAAGCCCACATAAACAAAAAGTAGAAGGAAGGAAGAGCAATACAAAAAGATACATTAGTTATAAGTTGGTTTTTAAGCAGAAATATACGTTAGTCAAAACAATGGGACATGACTTAAATTATAATCAATTTTATTTCATGTAATAAAATTGGATATCTACTTACAGGAAACAAAAAAAAGATACAATGGTTATTATCTATGCATTACATATATATGTATACAGTGTATTAATACATAATAGTAGTATATATAAGTAATATACAGAATTATGTATGTAATATACATAATTCACTTTCTTTTGTTCTATAACATATTATCATCACTTTAAGCTACATAAGTATATTATCTGACCATTGCTGTAGGTTAAAGCTTGGCATGTAGTGGCTAAATCCTCTGCTCAGGATCTCATTGGCATTAGGCTAAAATTAAGGTATTGGCCTAGGCTCCAGTTATCTTCTGTGCTTTGGATTCACTTCCAAATTCACTGATTGCTGCCAGAATTAATTTTCTTCTTGTGCTTTCCACATGACCTTCCTAGCTTTATTTCAGCAACAGAAGGTTATATTCTTTTGTGCTTCCAATTCTGAGTTCCTCTTCTGTCTTTTTCTGGTTTTGTGTGATTATACTGAATCATTTGAATAATCCAGGATGATCTTTTTATTTTAAGGATGAGTGATTTTCAACCTTATAACATCTGCAAAGACTCCTTTTTCATGTATGTAACATATCTTTGGGCATGGCACCAGGAGACAAAGGTCATGGAAATTCTGTTTTATATTCAAAGGATATGCTATTGACTATTTTTAAAGCAAACTTACATATTCTATGGAGTTTATAGTATATGTGAAAATAAAATACATGGAGGCAGGAGAACTGTAGTAGTCCATTTTCACACTGCTGATAAAGACATACTTGAGACTGAGAGGGAGGAGGTTTAATTGGACTTATAGTTCCCCATGGCTGGGGAGGCCTCAGAATCATGGCAGGAGGTGAAAGGCACTTTTTACATGGTGGCAGCAAGAGAGAAAGAGGAAGAAGCAGAAGTGGAAACCCCTGATAAAAACCATCAGATCTCATGAGACTTATTCACTATCATGAGAATAGCATGAGAAAGACTGACCCCTATGATTCAATTACCTTCCCCTGGGTCCTACCCAAAACACATGGGAATTCTGAAAGATACAATTCAAGTTGAGATTTGAATGGGGACACAGACAAACCATATCAAGAACAAAGTATGGGAAAGAAATAAGTGGAATTACATTGTTATAAGTTCTTCATATTGTTCATGAGGCAGTATACAGACAGTCAGTCTTATGATGTCAACTTACAATTTCTAGACTTTAAAATGGTGTAGAAACAATGTGAGTTCAGTAGAAACTGTACTTCAAGTGCCCCTACAATCATTCTTTTTTTTTCATTTTCAATATAGTATTCAATAAATAACACTAGATACTCAACACTGCATTATAATATAAGCTATGTGTTGGATAATTTTGCCCAACTGTAGACTGATATAAGCGTTCTGAGCACCCTCATGGTAGGCTATGCTGTGCTATGAAGTTTGGTAGGTTAGGTGTATTAAATGCATTCTTGATTCATGATATTTTCAACTCACAATTGGTTTATTAGGACATGGTATTTCTCAGCATTCTGTGAGCATTTTTCCTCAAACATTTTGCCATTGTAGCAGGTCTCTGAGACTTTATTTTCTACCCTCTGGAATGCATGTCTGAACACACAAGTATACTAGTCACTTCTTGCTCATTTGACTATATTTGTTTGACATTATTAATTAAGTGTCCCAGTGGCATATTACGGGGTGTCCAGACACTCTATATATCTTTGGATGATATTGAAAAACTGTAACTCTGTACTATTATAACTTCCAAATGAATGCAAGCTAATTCTGATTATCTTCCCTAATAAAAATACAAACATATTAATTTGGTAAATCTACAGCCACATACTATGTACCTGAGGTCATGTTAAATATTATTATTATTATTTTGAGACAAGGTCTCACTCTGTTGTCCAGGCTGGAGTGCAGTGGCATGATCTCAGCCTCAGCCTCCTGAGTAGCTGGCATCACCATGCCCAGTTAATCTTTGTACTTTTAGTAGTGACGGGGTTTCACCATATTGGCCAGACTGGCCACCAGCTCCTGGCCTTGAGTGATCCCTTTCCTCAGCCTTCCAAAGTGCTGAGATTACAGGCATGAGCCACCACATCCAGCTATATTTCTCTCTACTACAGATACCATGTCTGGTAGAGTGTCTGAGATTAAAGTCATTACTCACTTCAAAAGATCATGTTCAATTATCATGCTTCAGATTCTGCCTGATTTTTGCAGGGTCTGGAGTTATGAATTGAGATATCTTAAGACTACCACTCATGTATACTTTAGTTCTTTAAAGTGCCATTAATTTTTGCTATTCCCTTAAGGATGTGACTTTTCTTTTTCAAATTCAAATTTTGGCTGTGGGGAAGACAGTTTAAGAGGCTATTGCATGTAGACTTTCAGACTACAACAGTTCCTATCACACAGGCCAAGGACCAAACACAGTGGTTATGCCTTATGGGTTCACTGGGTCTAGACTCAACTTATTACCTACCTCCTTTACTTCCCCAAGTTATACAGCAGGTATGAGGGCAAGGGATTATCAAGAACTAAGAAAAGTTGGAATTTTTCATTTGCAAGATAATAAGCAAACCTGCTACAAGTTCACAGATGCTAGCCAAAGGCACGAGACGCCTCATTCAACAACAGGATTTTGTTACTCAACACACAGGAGGAATGCTGAGTTTCACATTTATATAAGTTCCCTCTGCTCTCCACATGCCATGGTAGTCCATGGGAACAAAACCAGGTGGATAGTGCACAAGCAATGACTTTGCATCATAACTGAGGGACCTCAGATTTAAAAAAAAAATAACATACTCTGTGATAAAGGGGCAGTTAGAAATCTTGCTTGAATGTCTCCCTAGGGGGAGGTATTATCTTTACTATGGTCAGCAAACAAATATTACCTCTGCTCTGATAAGAGATCATATCTTCTAAGGTTGTTTCCTATACAGATATTATTTAAAACATATTCCAGAACAAAAGTGCATTCAAGATGCGTAGAAATGGAGAGGACCATGGAGAATCACATATCAGTAGTCATGTCAATAGGCATGTCAAATTAGACCTTGTCACTAGAAGTGCTTATAATATTTAGGTATGCTCCTAATATTCTTTATATCAGTGCAGCGTTATTGGGGTAATTAGCTCTCAGTGCAGCGTTATTGGGGTAATTAGCTCTCATTTCCTTTTGGAAATGACTGAGATAATCATTAATCTATATAATTTCAATGTGGAGTCCTTCATCTTGGGCACTGTATATCTAGTTCAGTTAATCTGTTTTGAATCCAATAACTAACTTAGGTCTAGAGATTGAGCAAAATATCATGATGCTTTTTGGGTAACTGCCTTCATACAAGAATGGTTATTCATCTTTGACTTATTTTGATGGTGAAAAGTTAGAATTAATACCCCATGACATTTTTTGCATCTTGCCTATTATTCTGATGCTGCTGTTTATTAAGATTATTGAACACACCTGGCTTGTGATGACTAAGCATTGACACTTGGACTGTCTAGTTTTAGGGTTGTAATAATTTGGTGGTTATTAGTGATCCCAAATAACAGAATCATCTATGGTCAGCTGTGGCTGTCTGAGGGAAGACACCACTGAGCTGCAAGGATGCTAGTGCCCCACTCACAAATGCATTCCTTATCACTTTGGTAAATTGAATAACCTTCAAGCTCTCCTCTGGTACATGAGCATTCTATGAGTTTTAAAGAGTGGATAGCGCATTAATTCTATTATTTCTACCACAGACATCTCTTATTCACTTAGTATAGATTATTTTTTATCATTTTAGGAGCTATCATTGCAATATAACTATAAAAGGTTTACTAGTTATGTTAATCTATAAACACAACTGTATATGCCATCTATCTTTTCAGGGATAGACAGGTAGCATATATACTTGATTTCTTTAGACTAATATTATTAGTAAATATTTTATAAGACTCATCAAGAAAAGAGAAAATAAATGAATAGTATCAGCAATAAAATGAATAATATTAATGGTACAAATATCACAGCAATTAAAAGAATATATATATATATATATATGTACATTTTCATGCTGTTATAAGGAATGCCTGAGACTGGGTAACTTACAAAGGAAAGAGTTTAATTCACTCTTAGTCTTTGTGGCTGGGGATGCCTCAGGAAACTTATAATCATGGTAGAAGGGGAAGCAAACACGTTCTTCTTCACTTGGTGGCAGCAGAGAGAAGTGCAGAGCGATGTTGAGCAACAGCCCTTCATAAAACCATCAGATCTCATGGGAATTCACTTATTATTACAAGAACAGTATAGGGTAGGGGGCATCCCCATGATCTAATTAACTCCCATGAGGTCCCTCCCCTGACACATGGAGATTACAATTGAGATTACAATTTAAGATGAGTTTTGGGTGGGGACACAGAGAAAGACCATATCAAGATAATAAGGAAATACGTTAAGCCTGAATGGCTTCACTGATGAATTTTATTAAGCATTAATAAAAGATCTTATAAAAATGTTTTCAGAAAATCCATCAGAATGGAACAATTCTCAAATCCCCTTATGAGTCAATAAACCTGACATGAAAATCTGATGAGAATATTATAAAAAATAAAATTACAGAATAATCTTTCATTACCAGAGATACAAAACTCCTTAAAAAATATTAGCAAATTGTATAGAGTAACATACGAAAAGGTTAATATGTCACTACCAAATGAGTTATCTCAATAATGAAAACCTTATTTTACATTTAGAAATCAATTAACTTCACTGCATTAACAATATAAAGGAGAAGAGTATATTACCTCGATAGATACAGAAATATATATAATATTCAGCATGGATTTATAATAAAAATTCTCAGCAATTTTGGATTAGGAGCATTCTTCAGCTTAGAAAAAAATCTTCAAAAGAGAAAAAAATTACACATAAAAAGCATTAAATTTAAGAAAAACAGTAGACAAATTGTGTTTACTCACACCCTGCTATTTTATTTGTTTGAACCCCAAGAATATGCAAAATAATCATGGCAACATAAATCAGAGAATGGTCTCCTCAAAGGCCTGAGAATGGAAGGGGTGAATGGAGACATGCAGAAAGACTGGGAATTGATGGAAAAAAAAACTTAAGGTAGTTTCCATGGTGATTTCTACATCTAATGTTGGATAGTGGCAAGTAACTGTATGTAATTTCAAAACATATCAAAATAGAAAATATAAGAACTTTGCATCTTATTGTATACAAATTATACACATAAATATTAAAGAAAAATATTAGATTTTCTGATAACATTTTATTTTTATGTCTGCATTCTGAAGTAGCCAATTAAATGGGCTTATTTATTTCAGTTTTGCTGACCTAGTGACAACAGGACTCATGACATAGACTAATGATTTACTGTCTTGTTTGCACCTTGTGTGATGCATATTTAAGTAATCTTGCTAATAGTATAGAATCAGGCAATCTTTAAAAGGAGATTTTGTTACTGTTTTGTCTATTGAAAGAGTTTTCACAACCAAATTAAGTAATTTATCTGCAGTCAACAATTTTTGCCTAAAATGTTTAATACAACAATTTTTATTGAGTACCTATTATGTTCCAAACTTATTTTTAGAATATCATGGTATATCTATAAACCAAACAAAATTCTCTATTCCTACAGAGCTCAGTCTTCCATTTTCTGTGCTTAGTCTAGTTATTATTCTTTATGGTACTGCCTTCTCTTCTCAGATTCTAAGAGGTAAACTTATCCGGTGCGCTTTCTCAGATCTCTTTTCTTTCTACATTAATTAACTTAGTAATATTATTTATTATTTTGATTTTACACAACATCTATTCATTGATGATTTCCAAATTATATCTATATCTGACCTCCTCACAGAGCACTAAACTTCTTTATCCAACTCCCAACTTGACTTACACAATTGAATATCTAGTAAACATCTCAAGTATTTAAAATTAAGGTGACCAAAAACTCCAGTTTACTCAAGACAATCATTATTTACACTTATTACCTTATTGTCTTTTCATAATTATTAAATACTGCTTCCATCAAACATCAAAAGGATCTTGATTTAGATGATAAACACAGACATTCTGTACAAATTGTCCTATTGATTTCTCTCCTCAATTCATTTTTCTCCATGGTCATAATGGCAAATCAACTTTTGCTAACAATCAAGACAAAATAACAGGTTTTGTTTTTGACTATTCTTAACTTCTTATACTTCAACTGTCAAAAAAAAAACTCTATGAATTCTGATTTCAAAATTTATACCAAATCTATTCAATGTATTATATACAAAAATCATTTCAGGTTTATTATTATTATTATTGAGACAGTCTCGCTCTGTTGCCCAGGCTGGCGTTCCAGTGGTACGATCTTGGCTCACTGCGATCTCCGCCTTCTGTGATCAAGTAATTCTATTGCCTCAACCTCCTGAGTAGCTGGGACTACAGGTGCATGCCACCATGGCTGGGTATGTTTTGTATTTTTAGTAGAGATGGGGTTTCACCATGTTGGCCATGCTTGTCTCAAATTCCTGACTGCAGGTGATCTGCCTGCCTCAGCCTCCCAAAGTGCTGGCATTACAGGCATGAGCTATCACGCCAGGCACAGATCTCTTATTTATTTACTTATTTACTTATTATACTTTCAGTTTGGGGGCATATGTGCAGATCATGCAGGCTTGTCACATAGGTATACACGTGCCATTGTAGTAGTTTGCTGCATCCATCGCCCCATCATCTACATTAGGTATTTCTCCTAATGCTATTCTTCCCCTAGCCCCCTACCCTACAGGCCCCAGTGTATGATGTTCCCTTCTCTGTGTTCGTGTGTTCTCATTATTCGACACCCACTTATGAGTGAGAACATGTGGTGTTTGGTTTTCCGTTCTTGTGTCAGTTTGCTGAGAATGATGGTTTCCAGTTTCATCCATGTTTCTGCAAAGGACATGAACTCATCATTTTTATGGCTGCATAGTATTACATGGTGTATATGTGCTACATTTTCTTTATCCAGTCTATCATTGATGGGCATTTGACGTGGTTCCAAGCCCTTGCTATTGTGAACAGTGCCACAATAAACATACGTGTGCATGCGTCTTTATAATAGAATGATGTATAATCCTTTGGGTATATACCCAGTAATTTGATTGTTGCGTCAAATGGTATTTCTAGTTCTAGATCCTTGAAGAATTGCCACACTGTCTTCCACAATGGTTGAACTAATTTACACTCCCACCAACAGTGTAAAAGTGTTCCTATATCTCCACATCCTCTCCAGCATCTGTTGTCTCCTGATTTTTTAATGATCACCATTCTAACTGGCATGAGGTGGTATCTCAATGTGGTTTTGATTTGCATTTATCTAATGACCAGTGATGATGAGCTGTTTTTCATATGTTTGTTGGCTGCATAAATGTCTTCTTTTGAAAAGTGTCTGTTCACATCCTTAGTCTACTTTTTGATGGGGTTGTTGGTTTTATTGCTTGTAAATCTATTTTAGTTCTTTGTAGATTCTGGATATTAACCCTTTGTCAAATGGGTAGATTGCAAAATTTTTTTCCCATCTGTTGGTTGCCGGTTCACTCTATTGATAGTTTCTTTTGCTCTGCAGAAGCGCTTAAGTTTAATTAGATCCCACTTTAATGTCTATTTTTGCTTTTGTTATCATTACTTTTAGTGTTTTAGTCATGAAGTCCTTGTCCATGCCTATGTCCTGGATGGTACTGCCTAGGTTTTCTTCTAGAGTTTTTATGGTGTTAGGCCTCATGTTTAAATCTTTACTGTCATATTCCTTAACTGGCACTCCTTCTTCAAATTTTTCAACCACATGCTATCCAGGGTAAAGTTATTAAAATCTG
>CAUYLG010052250.1:0-11347 GCA_963573385.1 Cacajao melanocephalus | reverse complement strand
AGGCCAAGGCAGGTGGATCACCTGAGGTCAGGAGTTTGAGACCAGCCTGGACAACATGGTGAAAGCCCATCTCTACTAAAAATTCAAAAATTAGCCAGGCATGGTGGTGGGCACCCGTATTTCCCAGCTACTCAGGATGCTGAGGCACAATAATTGCTTGAACTCAGGAGGCGGAGGTTGCAGTGAGCCTAGATCGCACCACTGCACTCCAGCCTGGCGATAGAGCAAGACTCCATCTCAAAAAAAAGAATGCCAAGACTCAAATTTGAGGTCTTTTGAGAATCTGTCACCCAGGCTGGATGCAGTGGTATGATCTCAGCTCAGTGCAACCTCTGCCTCCTGGGTTCAAGTGATTCTCCTGCCTAAGCCTCCTACTGGGATTACAGGCGCTTGTGACCACGGCCATCTAATTTTTGAATTTTTAGTAGAGATGGGCTTTCACCATGTTGGCCAGGCTGGTCTCGAACTCCTGACCTCAAGTGATCCAGCTGCCTTGGCCTCCCAAAGTTCTGGGATTACAGGAGTGAGCCACTATGCCCTGCCTGAGTGTCTATTTTTGAAAACCTCTTGAAATAGCATGGATGTTTAGTGAGGTCAGAGTTGAAGTTACATGAATCTTATGACGGTAATTTACATTTCCCCTTTGAGTCAGTGTGTGTCAGTGAGGAGCAGGGAGCGGGAGCATGGTGCCTTTCATAATGGAAGACTGAAGAATGTTAGGTTACTGACATTTGGCTGGCTCTGCTACTCCTCTACTCCTGGGAGCCTGGCCTTGCTGCCCCCTAGAGGCATTCAGTAACCACTATCACATGGCAGGGCTGGTACTGTCCTTAGAATAAAGATAGTGACTCATTATATTAAGCTAATTTGCCCTAGTCTGTAATTTCTCCTAGATGAAGGAAAGGGAAGGGAAATAACTCTGTGAGAGGTATGCCAGATCCTAGGCTTAGTGACACAACCTGTTTGAGCTCAGTGGGAGGTGATATGTGAAGTCGTGGTGTAATTAGTCAGAGCTAGGTTGGAATCAGAATTCTGCCCAGCTCTCTCACCTGAGTCTCCTACCTGTAAAATGGGGGAAATAATGCTGAGTGTTATTGCCCTTCACTGCATGCCAGTTATGTTGGTGTAAAGTGTTTAAACACATTGTTTATTTAATCTTTAGAGAATCCTATAAGCCAGGTGGCATTCCTGTAAGAAATAATAGAAGGCACTAACATGTTAATATACAAAGCCTCTGGCCCAGTACAAGATACATCGGAGCTCTCAGTATAGTATTCGTTTCCTTCTCCCTTACTAATTCATGCCTGTATCTTAGACTGAGCTACTGGAGGCCATGGATTGTGGTTTGTTCCAGCTCCTGTGTATGTCACATGTTTATCACAGACTCAGACATAGTTGTGTCACTGAACATGACTGACAGAATTGAGAGGAAGTATCTTGGGTGGGTAGGTTGGGGGTGAGCTGGTTTTATAAGATTACTCGTCGTCAGTTTCTTTATCACCAGCACACTTCTGATTGTTGTGTGCTTATCCATGAGGCCCCAGCCAACCAGTGTCCCCTAGAAGATGATTGATTACCCTGGCTCTTCTCTGCACAGGAAGCACCGGAGAGCGAGAGACAGGTCAAGATCCTCCTCCTCTTCCTCCCAGTCATCTCACTCCTACAAAGCAGAAGAGTACACTGAAGAGACAGAGGAAAGAGAGGAGAGCACCACAGGCTTTGACAAATCAAGACTGGGGACCAAAGACTTTGTGGGTCCAAGTGAAAGAGGAGGTGGCAGAGCTCGAGGAACCTTTGTAAGACCCTCCCCTCTCACCCCTTTCTCTAAGCCCTTTGCTCCTATCAGTTCTGATTATGTTTCATCAGAATACCAGTTTTGTTGCCTCTGACATAAGTAATTCAACCCAAAGACCCTGGAATCTTTGGTCCTCCTTCCCACATTTCCTGGCCTTTCCTTTCCATTTTTAGTTACTTTTCTGTTCATAATCACTTAGCTAGACAGCCTCACAGCTTCATAACTTCCCCACTTACCTTGACTCCTGCTGTTTGTAGGGAGGCCCTTGGGGCAGGTTTATCCTCTGTGTAGGCTACAGACTTGAGATGAGCAGAAGGGGAATGGCTGGAAATCAGCTGCCCAGTATATGTCTGGAAGATAGCTGCCTATTCCATGCCAGAAAAGTATTTGAACAGAAAGCAGGGAGGTTTGTTTCCATTCCTAGCATGATCCTTTGTTCCTTTTTCCCTCATTTATTGCAATAGCAATTTCGAACCAGAGGAAGAGGCTGGGGCAGAGGCAACTACTCTGGGAACAATAACAACAACAGCAACAATGATTTTCAAAAAAGAAACCGGGAAGAGGAGTGGGACCCAGAGTATACACCCAAAAGCAAGAAATATTACTTGGTATGTGTCTGGAATAACCAGGAAGGAGGGTCAGAGGGCCTTTGACACACACAGTAGCTGATACCAGGCCTTAATTGGTTTGTCCAAAACTGCAGTTAAATGTATGTGCAGGAATAGTGCACTGGGGCCTGTGTACTTGCATAGTGCTAACTAGATCGGTGTCCTCTAGAGAGGCACTTACAGTCTGTGTATCTATTGAAGATGTTTATGGATTCCAAGATAAGCAAGAAGCATTGGTCTTGCCTTTTTAGTTTGTGAACTTGTTTTACTGCTCACCCACCACCAACCTCCGCCTCCCCCATTCCTGTGGATACAGCCATAACCCTTTGCTGTTGCTGGTGTCCCTCTCTGCCACTCCTTCATGCAAGAATGGCAACGACAGCTCAGGATCTCTTTGAGGAAAGGGATGTCTCTCGTCTAGGCTGTTGATCATTCGCATGCACTCTGGGCCTCCCTCAGATTAGGACTTTATAGGCTGTAGTGCTGGCCATGAGTGAGCTCTCTTGGCCTTGGTATGTAACAGCAGGCTCAGATCCAAGCAGGTGTGGCTGTAAGGGTTATATCCGGGGTACCGGAGCAGCTGAATCTCCATCACTTGCCAGAATGGCTGGAATGGGTCTGTATTGTCAGTTGGACAGCTAGGAAACAGGTTGTGTGTGGATGGCTGTGCATGCCCACCATCATTTTTTTAGGTTTGCTGCTGCTGGAAGCTGCTTTGAGGCTGCTAGAGGGCCTTTGAACTTACCTCTGGGAATTGCAGTTGGTTGGGCCCAGGTTAGGTGCTGGAGTGGGACTGTTGTAGGGGAAGGATTAAAGGCCCTCTCCCGTGCCCCCATCTGCCACCTGAAAGAGCATTGCCAGCCTGATTCGTTTAGTGTGAACAAGTATCCATAGTCAGAAGAAGGTGACACTTCTGCTGAGCTGAGCTCCAAGAGCCTAAGGCCCTAGCTTGTGTGGGGGATGGTTTAGACTCAAGTCATGGGGCTGATGAGGTAATGACTGCTGGGTTTCAAAATGCTTTCTTATTCATTGATTGAATTCTTTCTTCTGTCTCATGAGATTGTCAGAACAAGGATTATTTGAAATGTAGGTTAATGCTTTCGTTGAACTAAGTGAAAAAAAAAAAAAT
Source organism: Cacajao melanocephalus (assembly GCA_963573385.1). Classification (NCBI taxonomy): domain Eukaryota; kingdom Metazoa; phylum Chordata; class Mammalia; order Primates; family Pitheciidae; genus Cacajao; species Cacajao melanocephalus. The sequence continues at coordinate 7,815 of CAUYLG010052250.1, read as the reverse complement.
GAAATGTCACACTGCCTCCTTGTATAAAACAGGGGAGATACAGAATGAGAGTGTGAAGGTGGAGGGTTAGGAAGAACCCCAGTATTGGAGTCTGAGCATTTGGAGTGCAGTGACGCAATCAGCTCACTGCAACCTCCGCCTCCTGGGTTCAAGCAATTCTCCTGCCTCAGCCTTCCCAATGGCTGAGACTACAGGTGCACACCACCACACCTGGATAATTTATATATATATATTAGTAGAGACAGGGTTTCACCGTGTTGCCCACGTTGGTCTCAAATCTCCTGAGCTCAGGCAGTCTGCCCGCCTCGGCCTCCCGAAGTGTTAGGATTATAGGTGTGAGCCGCTGCGCACAACCACGTTGCCTCCTTTCTTAGCTGTTGAACAACCCAGTTCATGTGGAGTTTCATGTTCTGTTGTGATTGGCTCTCAAACTCATCTTTTGAGAGAGGATATACTAAATCATATGGAGTTGCTTAAGGTTCCTGAGCTGTTTCCTCATTTGCAGAGTGGGAGGTGATAATGATAGGGTAGATGTGAGGATTAAATGAGATAGTATATAAATATCTTCAGTGCTCAGTGAATTTTTTATTTTCCTTAAACTATTGAGGGTAATGCTCAGTGGATCATCCTTGTCATCGTTATAATGTCCAAGCTGGTACTTTAGAATTCCTAAATCACCCAACTGATACTCTCGTGGATCTGAACCACAGGCATTTTTGGAGTAGGGGACAGTGAGAAGTGCAGAAAAGGAGCAAAAGGCTGGGTTAGGCCACAGGTTCTTTTAGAAAAGGCACATTTGAGTGGGTGCGGAGAAGAGAGCTCTGGCCACGTCTTGTTCACTCTGGCACTGATGGCAATTTTCTTTCCCCTCAGCATGATGACCGTGAAGGTGAAGGCAGTGAGAAGTGGGTGAGCCGGGGCCGGGGCCGAGGAGCCTTTCCTCGGGGTCGGGGCCGGTTCATGTTCCGGAAATCCAGTACCAGCCCCAAGTGGGCCCATGACAAGTTCAGTGGGGAGGAAGGGGAGATTGAAGACGACGAGAGCGGGACAGAGAACCGAGAAGAGAAGGACAATTTACAGCCTGCAACCGAGTAGGGGCCACTCGTGACGGGATTCCTGCCCAGGGGAGAGAGGCGCTGGGAAGATGGCTGGCGAGGAGCGAGACAGAGGAACCTGAAGCAGATTCTGAAAATCCTGCCCCCACCCCCCACCAGCCATGCAGACTGTACCACCACAGAAGGCATCCCTGGCGCTGCCTCCCACTGGACAGAAGAGGCTGGCCGTGGAGCCTGGGGGTCAGGCCCAGCTCTTGAGCAGAACACAACGCATTGGGCTTTAGCTGTTTTTCTCATTTGTTGTTGGTGTGTGGGGTGGGGGCAGGGGTAGGGCGGGAGAGCAATGCTTGGATTTTTGTTTCCTATTAGAAACCAACAGTTTTGTTCTTAATTTCATTTCATTTCGAGCTAAGAGGACTAATTTGATGATTTTCAATCTCTTCTCCCCTGTCCTGATTTTAAAAGCCCTGCTTTTTTTAATTTTCTTTTTTTAGGCATATGTAGTAATATTAGAAACATTTAATTTGGGAAACTTTGATTCTTAAAAGCGAAAACAAAGCATGTGAATAAACTTTGAAGTGTTCACCTCAGTTTGGGACCAAACTGCCTGGATCTTTGTAAAAACCGGTTTTGTATGTCAAGGAGGAGTTTAAGGCCTTTCCGACCACCTTACGTTCCCCTTTTCTGCGCAGCCATGTATCACGTGGAGTTGCTCCTAACCACACCTCACGTGCCCTGAGCCCTGTTTCCTGATACCTTTTGGGCTGGACTTCCATTCTCCACCAGCAGCTCCAGTATCCCAAACTTTCTAGTCCTGCTGATCCTCCCAGCACCGGGGTGGAAACTGGAGGGCAGTGTCTGGTCTGTTTTTTAAGAAACTTATGAATTCTATTATCTTTACAAATATAAGATGAGAAAATAATTTTTTCAATATTTTTTATTAATCTTTTTATAAAATGAAAAGAAACTCCTATGATCAATTAAGGAAGGTGGTTATGGCTGGGTGGTTCATGGGGTTTTTTTGGGTTTCTTTGGTTAGTTTTTTTTCTTTTTTGTCTTTTTAACCTTAAGCTGTTTAAGTTGAAGCATTCTCAGATGTTTGGGGGGAAACATCCTCTTAAAATGGGCCCTTGTGCTTGCCTTCTGGGGAGGCGGTCCTGAGCAGGTGAATCATAAGGCGTTTATGCATATGTTTATATGCAGACTGCACCCACCTCTTCCCCCCAGCCTTTGCCTCTTGGGTTGTTGTGCTGCTTTCCCCTTACTTTGCTACATTTCTATAGTTAAGTTGGTTTTACTTGAATGATTCATGTTTAGGGGGAAAATGAAAATCTCCCATAAAATTTGTTTCAACTCCTCCTGCAAATAAAATAAATGAAGTGGCAGATGTAAATGGGCTCTATTCATTGTCACCCTGAGAGAGAGAGAGAGAGAGAGAGAGAGAGAGAGAGAGAGAGAGTGTGGGTGTGTGTGTGTGTGTGTGTGTGTGTCTGTGTTGAGGGTTGTAGATAACCTCCCACAGCAGTTTCAGGAAACCTGAAAGATGAAGGGCCTGTGGGGCTGGGTGCAGGCTGCTTCTCAGCCCTGTCCTCAGGCGTCCCAGACAGACACAGTCGTTCCTGGGAGGAGCCTCATTCCCACCCCAGTCGTTTTGCTTCATTGTGCACCTTGGACACCCCAGGAGAAATTTTTTCCACTGGTGTCATAGGCAAGGACTTTGGCTTCCTCCGTGGTGGGGCAGGGGTCAAGGGATGTGGTTAGTAGTTTTACCTGAAATTGTCTATCCCGCATGGGACTGGCCTTAGGTGGGTCCTAACCTTCAGACTCCTGCCGGCTAGGGGCTCGGCTGTGAGCAGAAACCTTGGAAGCTGGTAAAGTTCACTCTCCTTACCTAACTCCCAGGGAGAATCTGGAGGTGTTTTCTGAAACCAGACCTCTGTGGCCCCAAAGCAGGGGTCTTTGCTGTCTCCTTCCTATATGGGGGTAGAGGGTGGGTATGGGGCCAGAGAGGAGGATGACTTGTAGGAAAGCAAACATTGCTGGTACAAGGGCAGCCATCTCTTTCACTCAGGGCCGGTTTAGAGCGGTTGCTACCTGCTGGGGGCCCCACCCTGGTATGTGCCTGTCCCCACCTTTTTCCCTGAAGCTAAAAGCTTGAGAACTGGGAGAAGGTGGGCCTGGGAAGGCTCTGCAAATTGTAGCTGGGAGCCTTCGGGCAAAAGCTGAACCAAAAGGAGAGGCGGCCGGCCTAAAATTTAGGTGGGCGGGAAGAGCCTGTGATGGAGCCGTGACCGCTGCACAGGCCAGAGACCCTGGAGTCCTCACCCCGCGGTCGGGGGCCTAACCTGCTGAGCCGGGCCGCCCCCTCTCCACACCCACTCCCAGCACCTGGCCCGACCTATCGGCTGGCGGCTACGCCTCCTTTGCCCCAGTCTCGCTGCCCGTCGCACCCTGCGCGGGCCCAGTACTCGGCGGCCAGCGGGAGCTGACAGGCTGTGGAGGGCGCCCCGGAAGCCATGGGTAAGTGCGGAGGGTTTGAGGTGGCTTCCCTTTGCAACCGTGGACACGGCAAGAGCCCACACCACCCCCGACTCCCGCTGCCCTCTACGGTGCCTGGGGACACGCCCGCCCTGGCCAGGTTGCCCCGCCTGGGCCTTTCTGAGCGGTGCACCGGCCCTATCGTCCGCCCGCAGAAGTCCTGGTCCTGGCCGGATACCGCGCGCAGGAGGGCGAGCTGAGTCTGGCGCCCGGGGACGTGGTCCGGCAGGTGCGCTGGGGGCCCGCACGGGGCTGGCTTCACCGGGAGCTGGGGGGCCGCCAGGGCCTTTTCCCCGAGCGCCTGGTGCAGGTGAGGCCGAGCCAGGGGCGGGGTGGGGGGGTTCTCAGCGCGCGCCCCCCGAGAGCTGAGAGCGCCCTCCCGGTGCCTTCATTCCCAGGAGATCCCAGAGACCCTGAGGGACTCCGGAGAGGCGCGGAGAGTGCGCTGCGCGCGCCAGCGAAGTAAGCGCAAGGGCCGGGGCCAGGGCCGGTGGGCGGGCGCACGGAACCCGTGCGACCCCGCGCCTCCACCTCTTGGTGACGGGGCCGTATCTGGGCGGGGCCTCGGTGCCGCTCTGCGGTCTGTGATTGGTTCTCGAGTATAATGCTCCGCCCTGGGGCGGGGCTGGAGGTACCAAAGGCTGCTCGCGCGCCCCCCGGAGCTTCCCCCAGCTCCGCGTACTGGGGCATCCGGCTCGAGTTCCCCCGCGCTTATCCGGTGCTAGGTCATCCTGCCAAATACCCGGGCCCCCAAAGATGGTGCAAAGTGAACTTCAACTACAGCCCAGAGCAGGCGGACGAGCTGAAGCTGCAAGCTGGGGAGATCGTAGAAATGATAAAGGAGGTGAGGGCTGAGGTGATGGGACCATTTGTGGGAAGATGACGGAACACGTCTCCCGAGTGAGCAGGGTGGGAGGTGAGGGTGTGTACGGTGGGAATGGTGATGGCGCAGACATGGAGAAGCACGGGAGCGAGGGAGGAGGGGGCCCTTGGGCAGAACCAAGGGTGGTAGATATCCTAGAGACGCTTGGGGCAGAACCAGATGCCCCTGCGTCCTCCCCCCTCCCCAGATTGAGGACGGCTGGTGGCTGGGGAAGAAGAACGGGCAGCTGGGAGCCTTCCCATCCAACTTTGTGGAATTGCTGGACACTGGGCCCCCAAGTGAGACCTCGACCCTGTGACCCTGTGACTCCCTGGGACCAGACTGCAATCTCCAATGACCCTCCCAGTGGCATGAGCCACATATCCTGACCCTGTGACCCCTTTGACCCTCTCCCGTGACCTAACCTGTAAATTAGCACCCTCCCTAACCTCACTGTCCCCCACCAGGCCTTGATAACCCAGACATGCCTTCAGTCAGACCTGATCCCCAGCGGCCTCCCAAGGTAAGTTGGCTCAGAGTGGGCACAGAGGTGGTGAGTTCCTCTTGGGGTGGTTGAAGGCTCATCTAGTTCCTCACTGCCCTTTCTCCCGCTAGCTGAGCAGCCTGACCTATGACAGCCCTCCAGACTACCTGCAGACAGGTGAGCACCCAGCCAAAGGGTCCCCCATCCCTCAGCCACTCCCAAGATTGGGACTTGTGGGGCTAGCTAGGCTGATGGAGGCGGGGGCTGCTGATGGATGCAGGAGGCTTGGCTTCAGAGGACGGTAGACTGACCTCTTCCCAGTCTCCCACCCTGAGACCTACAGGGTCCTGTTTGACTACCAGCCTGAGGCCCCAGACGAGTTGGCGCTGCGGAGGGGCGACGTGGTGAAAGTACTAAGCAAGGTGTGAGAAGAACAGGGCAGGGAGGACCCAGGGAAGTGGGTGTTGGGATGGGTGGACATGCACATGTACCCCCGAATCTAAAATAAATGTTGAAATTATATCTATAAGAAGGAGTGGGACCCCAGAAAGGACCTTGGGGAACCTGGCTTACCTCTCTACTGGTATGTTTCTTTCCCAGACCACAGAGCATACGGGCTGGTGGGAAGGAGAATGTCAAGGACGCAGAGGAGTTTTTCCAGACAACTTCGTCCTCCCGTCACCCCCGGTAAGTACAGAGCCAAGTACAGGCGGCAGGGACAAGAGGAAAACTCCGTCTCAAAAAAATAAAAAAAAAAAAAAGAATAAAGCTTGGGAATGGGGCCCAAACCTAAACACCCAATTCATTTATGTTTCATATACACCTTAAACCATAGCCTGAAGGTAATTTTATATAGTATTTTTAATAATTTTATGCATGAAACAAAGTTTTGACTGAGACCTGACACGTAAGTTAGGTCGGGTGTGGAATTTTTCCACTTGAGGCATAATGTTGGCATTCACAAAGTTTCAGAGTTTGGAGCATTTTGGATTTTGGGGGTTTTTTTGAGACGGAGTCTCGCTCTATCACCCAGGCTGGAGTGCAATGGCAGGATCGCCACTCACTGCAACCTCCGCCTCCCAGGTTCAAGCAACTCTCCTGCCTCAGCCTCCCGAGGACCTGGGTTACAGATGCATGCCACTATGTCTGGCTAATTTTTGTATTTTTAGTAGAGACAGGATTTTTGCCATGTTGGCCAGGCTGCTCTCAAACTCCTGACCTCAAGTGATCCACTCGCCTCGGCCTCCCAAAGTACTGGGATTATAGGTGTGAGCCACCACACCCAGCCTGCATTTTGGATTTCTGATTTTTAGATTAGGGATGCTCAACCTTTACTTCTTTTCTGCATAGATCAAGAAGCTGGTCCCACGGAAAATGGTATCTCAGGAATCAGGTGCGTGCCCGGGGAGCCTGGGATTGGGGGCTGTTCTCTGGGAGACCCACCCGTCCAGTTGCCCATAAACACCCACAGCACCCCAGTGGTCCAATACTCCCCCATAGGAGTCCCCTCACCTGTGGGTCAAGAGCTGGGTAGGAATGTATGTGAATCAATGTGTGGGTCAATTTGTGTGTGTGTTAATATGTCAATGTTTCTCTTGTGTCTTGAGAATGTGGCTATTGATGGGTATAGATTTGTTTTATTTTGAAGGAATCGTATGAATCTTTGTACACATATGAGACCGTACATTCACGTGTCTTATGTGTCAGTGAATAGCTCTGTGTATCTGTGGGGATGCCTTTTTATTTATCATTTAATGTAATATTTGACACGTCAAAAATATATATAACACATATGTTATACAATTTAACACCCCTGGGCTGGGCACAGTGGCTCATACCTGTAATCCTAGAACTTTGGGAGGCCAAGGCAGATGGATCACCTGAGGTCAGGAGTTCAAGACCAGCCTGGCCAACATGGCGAAACCCCATCTCTACTAAAAATACAAAAATTAGCCGGGTATGGTGGCACATGCCTGTAATCCCAGCTACTCAGGAGGCTGAAGCAGGAGAATCACTTGAACCAGGGATGGGGAGGTTGCAGTGAGCTGAGATTGCACCACTGTACTCCAGCCTAGGTGACAGAGCAAGACTCTGTCTCAAAAAAAAAAAAAAATTTAACACCCATGAGCACCCATAGTATGTCACGCAAACCTAAGGACTAGCACATTGCCTATACTTTGTGTCCTCCTCTTTCCCATTTTACCACTTCCCCAACCCCAGAGGTAATCACTGTCTTAAATTTTATGTTTATAGTTCCCCTGAGTTTTTAAGTTTTCTTAAAAAAGTATGTGTCTAGAAAAAAAAAAGAAAAAAAAAAGTATGTGTCTAAACACTGTATCACTAAATTCGTTGTTTTGAGCTTCATAAAAATGATAGCATGTTTATAGTCTTCTGAGACTTGCTGGGTTTTTTTTACTTTTGAGGTGGAGTCTCACTCTGTCACCCAGGCTGGAGTGCAGTGGTGTCATCTCAGCTCACTGCAACCTCTACCTCACAGGTTCAGGCGATTCTCCCTCAGCCTCCTCCTACAGGTGCCTACTGCTACGCCTGGCTAATTGTATTTTAGTAGAGATGGAGTTTCACCGTGTTGCCCAGGCGGGTCTCAAACTCCTGAGCTCAGGCAGTCTGCCCGCCTTGGCCTCCCAAAGTGCTAGGATTACAGGAGTGACCCACCATGCCAGGCTGAGACTTGCTGTTTTTAATCAACATTATATTTCTAAGATTCTTCCATGTTATGTGTAGATGTGGTGCATTTATTTTTCTCTGCTGTATAATATCCCTTGTTGGGAATTGGCAATTTATGATTCTGGTTTCCTCCTGATGTTGGACATTTTTGCATTTTTGTTGGACATTTTATGGCTTCTAGGTTAGTTTTT